>JAOQMS010000178.1:7109776-7124245 GCA_027563885.1 Erythroxylum longipes
TCACTTGAAAATGAACAACTAAAACAAGTAACAAAATAACAATTACTTAATAGGGATTTTGAAACATCTTCTTTTTTACCTTGAATAATGGCTGCATAGCACCGCAAAACCTTCTAAATCCAATATGATCAACAATGGAAAGAGTATACTCATGAAGTACAATCATTTATGCAAGCTCTGTTCTTACAAGATCTTGACAAAAAGAATAGTTCCCGATAATAAATGTCTCACCCTTATCTCCCATGGAGCTTGATGATTGTCACAAAGTTTTCAGTATGCTTTGCCTTGGAACCTTTTTGTTACGAAGTAAATAACTACTTTATGTGGTCATGCAAGTGTTTAGTACCTTGTTTAGTTTCACCAATAAGATTTTTCCCACAATATTTGCATATTCCCTTCCACTTGCCATCTTTTTTTCTTCTGTGAAAATGCTCTCATGCTTTTGAAGTCAGTCCTTTTTTATTTCGGCTTCCTCGTTCATTGATATTCTTTGTCTCTGAAATTTCTTCACTTATTGCAATATGTGGAGGTTGAGTTTCTTGTGTCTCCCCTACCAGATTTGAAGATGACATAAGTGGAACTTGATTGCTTCCCACAGGAGTATGCATTGATTTGTTGTCACTTGTCATTTTTACATAATAATAGGATATAAATCAGTAAAAAGAAAATCATGACAGTAATAAAGAGAAACAAGCATAAAAATTTGATAATAGTTAACTAATTTCGCTAAAATAATAATACAATTCATAAGATAAAATTTAATCAAAAAATTCCATTACAAGAACTCTCCATTACAACTCATTATTATCAATTATTCTTTAAAAGTTCTTTCATCCTAGCTCATTCATCTTACGCAATTATTCAAGCAAAGCCCAAGCATTGTAATAGCCGACAGGCTTGCTTAGTTGCTCTGCATTATCACAAAATGAGACTTAAAAAGAAAGACATAGTAAGTGCACGTTGCAAGGAAGATTACATTCAAAAATCACAATAAATAATGGTCCACTACTCTACTTGTTGCTATCTGTACTATCCATACAGATGACTCACAAAAAAGTCATAAACCCACCCACCATGACTTGAAAAAATATTATTATATTTTTGATATTTTCATAAGCTGTTGATACTTGATACTAATATCCTACGAGATTCAAAATCATCATAATTTTATTCTACCAAGAGAATAAAATAATAGAATATTATAATTAATTATCATCAAGAACTATTTATAAACTGAATTTAAAAAACCTGAATCAAAACTGCACAGAGTGAGCACTGGGCAGATTAGTGCAAATTTGAATAATCATTCCATCTATGCTATCAAGTCAAGGTATCCAAAGATACATATGAATAATCATTCCAAATATTTAGGGAATAGGAAGGAGGAAAAATGAGAGAGAGTTTGGAAATAAGAGAGATGGCTGGTTATTGGAAATAAGGAGGCTTTTGGTAAATGGAAACTCTAAAAAGTAAAGACTAAAGACTATACTTAGAACTGCGATTGTTAATATTTACTCGATTAAAATTTTCATTTAATCCAATTGAAACGTTGTAGTCTTCGAGTTGATTATACCCAACTTTTAGTAAAGAGTATAAAATTAAAAATATATAATATATAATATATTTCTAAAATTATCGTGAACGGGGATCCCTACGGGGCAGGGATTATTCAACCAGTCCCCGTCCCCGACTCTGTCTCAGGGGTTATATTTTCCCCATCCCCGATTCTATGGGGTGATTTTTTTGTCAATCCCCGCCCCGAACGGGAAATCCCCGCGAGGATCCCCTAACCCAAATTGTCATCCCTAGACTCAATAACCTTTGGATGAAAATATTTAGAATTTAGAAATGAGATTTGAGAATGCAACCCATGACAAGAGGGGTAATAAATGCCAAAACTGAGATTTGAGAATGCGGCCAGTAGCAAGAGAGGAATAAATGCCAAAATTCTTGTATATTCTATCGTTTATTACTTAGTCTATCCTTTAAAATATTAAGTCTACCGTTTATTACTCTCTTAATGTGGCCCCTAATAAGGGTGGGCCCTAAGTAGGTGTCCAGCCTCCCCTACCCAGGGCTAAGATTAGATGGAGTAAAAGGCTTACCAACATGGTGGTGACAAGTGGTAGCGTTTCATGCTCCACAAAATGGAGAAGGTGATGGCAACTGAACTATAACGCTCCAGCGATAGCCTTGGAGAAGGAAATCTTGGATATTTTTGTCCTTTCATATAAAGTTGGACAATATTTAATTGCATATTTGATTTTAAATAAATTATCAGTTACATTATATAATTTGATTCAGATAAAGATAATAAAGTGACCCAATAAATGATATAAATTAATGGGACGAAATCTACGTAGAAAATAGATCCCGATTAGTGTGGATCGGATCCATATTGGTCTTGTGATGGGAAAACCCGATATGGATGCTATATATAAAGGTTAAGGTCTCCTATAGTTGCTTATATCAATCGTAAGCATAAGGATTCTCGGACCCGTTAAGAGAGCTTACATTTTGATAAAATTGTAGAAAGATATTGACCACATCCCGGTGATGGATTCCCATAAAGACGGCAGTAGGTTCGCTCTCATTTCAGCTTCGAAAAGCTTGTTTAAAGTTATGGAATCGAAATCAGGTATTTTCTACATTTCTTTATTTATTGCCCTTTTACATTTGATCCGGGATACGTAACTAAGGTATCGTTACGTATTACACGTCATATCAGAGTGATGACGTGATCGGGTGGTTAAAAATGAAAATTTTCAGTTTTTCTCTCCATAAGGTTTTCAGAGAGTTAACTTCTGTTTCTTAATTTTTTTCTTTCTTTTTATTGTATGAAAGTAGTATACATGTATTTAGCCTTGAGAAACGAGGAGAAAACAAGCCCGAAAGCATAAAAAACGGACCCAAAAATCACCTTTTGCTGGCGAGGTATGACGTACAGTCGGGCGCGTGTGGCATGGGCCAGGCGACCAAACATGTGGTTGAATACTGACCAGACACGTGTCTGGCGCATGCAACGCATGCACTAGAATTCGTGGACGCTTTTGCGTGTGACGCGTGCGTTCACGACACTCACCATACACTTCTCTAGCACAACGACGCGTGTCGACTGACGAATGACGTCAACCGTACAAACAATTACAGTATTTTAAAAGAAAAGACACAAAAATTTCACATTTCCCGTAAGGGTACGCTAGAGTGTTTTGGATTAGTTTCCAGGACCGAGAAATTTATAAAGTGAAAATTTTCCATTTTTCTAGATTTATTACATTAGTAATGAATTAAAGTTTAACTCCAAAAAAAGAAATTAAGGTAAGTGAATTTTCATGCTTCGAACATCACATAAGGGAGATACTTCAAGTTTTCATATCTCAAGTCTCAAGTTTAGTGTTCGGGATCGCATGATAGTTACTCGGAAAAGGTTTTAAGACATTCTGAGACTATTTTTAAGTGAATTTTCATGCACTGAACTTACCATAAAGGAGATACATGTGGTTTTTGTGTCTCAGGTGGTCGGTTTAGTGTCCAAAAATGCACGATAGTCGCTTTATTGAGATTTTCCTTTATGAAAGTCTCAAATGAAGTTTTCAGAGAATGTCTTTAACACAAATGTGTAACAATGAGATTGTGCATTCGGGTTTTTGCAATTATTGATGTTACATTATCACATACTATATGCCTGTCAAGAATGTGAGGATAACATAAATATGTATCCCTTGTGTTTGTGAACTTTTTGAGTACTAATGAGGATATAGTCATCAAAGTGGCCTTTCAAGTTAGTACTTTGAATTGTTCTACTTGCATGTAAGGGGATGTCTCTGATTTTATATTTTGTTATTCTGCCCAAAGGTGTTGGCCTTACATAACATTTTGAGATACTCATAAAGGCATTAGATGGAGGAAAGTCGTTGCTTAAATGATCTATTCACCCAAAGGTGGTAGTGTCGTGAGAGTTGATGGTTTGTACTTTGATCGCTTTTATGTGGAGGTCTAATTGTATATATTATGTATTCAGCCCAAAGGTGTTTCATAATATGTGTGGTCGGATTTTTAGTAAAGATACTACATAATGGCTTTGAGTATTACTGTTGTCCTACATTTGTGCTATTTTAATTAAAGTTACTACATAGTCACCTTTTCGATCAATAAAATCAGTGTCACTATTGAAACTCTAACCGGTTTCAATATAAAGAAGAGAATTGAGGATGTATTGAATGCTATGAAGATAGCTGAGGTTGATATGGCCATACAGAAGGATAGGCCATTTCCACCTACATCCATAAGCTCGAAAGCTCATAAAGCAGCTTATAAAGCCTGGGATTGGTCTAACAGATTATGTCTTATGACTATTAAGAGATCCATACTTAACCATCTGCTTAGTGGACTTTCAGACATAGATACAACGAAGTAATTTCTTGGAAATGTCTCCCAGAGGTACATAGTCTCACCTAATGTTGAGACAAGTGCCTTAATGAAAGAATTATTCTCCATGTAGTATAAGGGAGAAGGGAGAGTAAAGGAGTACATATTAAGAATGATCTATCTTCATAGTAGACTGAAGATGTTAAAAATTCCCCTTCCTGATGTCTTCATAATTCACTAGACTTTGAATACACTCCCTCTAGAGTTTAGTAATTTAGTGAAGCATATTATTGGCAGGATGAGGAATGAGACTTCAATGCTTTGATTGCTCATTGCGTTGCTGAGAAGGAGAAACTCAAATATACTACTCCTATAGCCCTTGAACCAACTAAAGAGAAGGTAAAGATGAAGCCCACTAAGATTAAAGGTGGAAAGACTAAATCTTCTCCACATATTGATGCAGGTCAATCCAGTGCTGGTAAAGGTCCTAGAGACATAAAGTAACCAGCAGTATAAGGTCTCGAAGGAAAGACTGTGACTATCAGATAACTCCTTAGCTTATCAATTTATGAATCTGATTTACGATACTCGCATTAAGTACTTGGTGACTATATAATGGAGCATCTGATCAAGGTGCTTCCACAATGCAAGGGCTTATATCCATGATAAAACCAAGTAAAGGGAAGGAGAAACTGATGGTTCACAGCAATGAAGAAGTGAAAGTAATATCTATAGGGGATGTATGTACTGAACCTTGTTGCAAAGTTCATTTTGGTTTTTACATGACACATTTTATATGTGATCTTTTGATCAATTTTGGACAAAGAAGGTTGACTTTTTGTATTTAATGCTTCTATTGTACAGTTGTGTTTAATGCAAAACATAATGGTATAACTTTTTTGTCATATGGTTTGTATAGAATGTGTCTTATCCCGAATTAGATGTATGCTTCTTCGTATCTTGCTAAACAAGTCATGAAATGAAGGACCCTGATGAATGAAAAGTCATACATGGTGTGACATAAAAGTTTAAGCCAAAATTCCAAAGCTAGGGTTAAGAGATTGATTAAAGAAAGCATTCTCTCAATTCTAGATTATGATGATCTGGGAACATGTGTTGACTATTGCAGTGGTAAGTTGACTAATAAGGAAGAATGGTCAACTCGTGCTTTTGACTTGTTGAGTCTGATACATAAAAATATCAGTAGACCTTATACAGTTGTATTATGTAATTCCAAATGTATTCTGACATTTATTGATGATTATTCCCATTAAAGTTATGTGTTATTGCTTAAAGATTGAAGGTTAATAACCAATTGGGAAAATCCATTTAGGATGTCAGATCTAACCGTGGAGAAGAATATCATAACAAACATGATGTTTTAGGACTTGAAAAGGTTTGTTTGCCAAATATATAGAATCGGTTGGGGTAGTGACTTGATTCACTATACCGGGTAGTCTTGAGCAAAATGGTGTGTTGTCGAAAGGCATAACAGCACCCTAAAGGACTTGAAAAAGTCAATGCAGAACATGAATGATATACCTAATTATCTAGAAGTGTGGAAAACCAGTCTCACAAGCATTCATGTGTGGGTCTGCCTTACTGAGCTAGTATAATCCTTATAAAGAAAATTGCATGCTCATTGTTATTTAGTAAGATATCTTGACCACTCTAAAGGCTATAGATCTTACTATAGATAAGGAGGGACCAGAATAGTGGAATCATAAACAACTAAGTTTCTAGAATACAATGTCTATGATGATGGTGGCCCCTTTGATCCTTCAAATGATAACCAAGTGGATACTACAGTTATTATGTACCTACTACTCATACAGTTAGATCCGGTAGATTTAGGTCTTAGTATCCTGCCTATATAGGAACAGGAACCCATAGTTGTAAACATAGAAGTTCCTAAAGGTACAAGATCTAATACAATTATGAAGATCCACCAGAATGAGATGACCTGTTATCTCATTTGATGACATAGTCTATTAGGTTAATAGGACTATTATATTAGACATGTTACGAATCCAGTTGCTTTCACAGAAGTTGTTTCTGAACCCAATGCAAAATTTTGGTAGGTTGCAATGACTGATGAGATGTAAGCCATGAAGCATAGTAAGGTCTGGGAGCTAGTTGATTTGCAGCGGAATTGCAAACTTGTCAGTTGTAAATTAAGCTTAAGACCTGAAGGATTTCAAGATAAAGTTTCGCAGTTTATGAGCTCGCTCAATTTCCTGATAGTTCACTCAGGGAGAAATGTTGACTTTAATGTTACTTTTTCTCTCGTATCCTCGAATGATACATTTTGAGTGATTAAGACAATTGTGGCTCATGATGATATAGAGTTACATCAAATGGTTGTCAAAACCACTTTCCTAAATAAAGACCTTTATAAAATGGTCTATATGATATAACTTGAAGGATTTCAGGATCTAGATGGAACTGACATGGTTTGCACGTTAAGCAAATCAATATATGATTTACATCAAACCTCTCGAAAGTGATACCTTACATTTGATGAGGTCATGACTTATTTTGGCTTCATAGAAAATAAAGTTAAAAAGATGCTTTTATTATGAGATCAGGGGGAGCAAAATTATCTTTCTATTACTACATGAGGATGATATATTGCTCACGTCAAATTACTTGACCAGGTGGTATAAGGTTAAGCAACATTTGGTCGAGAACTTTGACATAAAGGACTTTGTCGTGGCATCTTTTGTCCTAGGTATTCAGATTCACTGGGACAGATCTTAACACTCATTTTACCTTTCACAGAATGCATACATTGAATATATGTTACAAAGGTTTAATACGGTTAACAATAAACCTGTCGTAGCACCTATCTCTCATAGTGAGAGATGATCTTTGGCACAGTATCCAAAGAATACAGTAAAGAAAGAGGTTATTAGGAATGTTTCGTATTCTAGTATGGTTGATAGCCTAATGTGTGCTCAGCTATGTACTAAGCAGGACATTGCATTTACTGTTTAACTATTTGGTCAGTATTTGGTTAACCCAGATGTAGACCATTGGAATACAGTCAAGCAAGTGTTGAGATAATTAAAGGGAATCAAGGATTATGTGTTGACATATAGAAAAGTCAGCAGACTAAACCTTGAAGGGAATTCAGATTCAAATTATGTTATGTGTCAGGATGATCGAAAGTCCACTTAAGATTATTGTTTTTTAAGTTAGCAAATGGTACAATGTCGTGGAAGAGTGTCAAGTAGACATGGGTGATTTCCTGGACCATACATGAAGAGTGCATGCTATGGGGCTGCTTCACTGAAGGTTTAGCTTAAAATTTTGATTTCTGAGTTGTCTATGGTTGATTCAATGGCTAGACCTATTCGGTTGTAATGTGATAATTAAGCTACTGTGTTGTTTAATAACAACGTTGAATATCACAAGGTCTTAGCATTTTGAGGTCAGATATTTGACCATGAAGTAGTTGATACGAAAAGGTGACATTAAGGTTTTGAGCATTTAAAGACTGAGGAACTATAAATCGATTATTTAACTAAAGGACTTTGCCCACTTGTGTTTGGAAGACAAGACGCTGGTAATTAGGGGATCGTTATGTTTGCTCCATGTACATTTATACGTTTATATGTATTATGACGGTATGATGGTTCATCAATAAAGATGATCAATGTTTATCCTCAGTAATACATGTTATCATACATTGTCATAATACGTATGAAAGTCTTAAGATTTATGTCAATCTTAAGCATTTAGTCAATCTTAAGCATTTAAAGGTCATTGGGCATATATACAGAATGACTTTGAGCCTATGTCATTTAGACTCATACAGTTTTGCATGGATATCCTTAAAGTTCCACATGACAAAATGGATATGATTTTTTAATCCCATAAAGGTTCTCTGATGCAATTTAGCATTCAGTTGGAGATTATAAAGGTTTTCTCTAATGCTGTTTAGGATTTGGTGAGAGGAAACAAGTTTTCTTTAATGTTGTTTAGCATTCAGTGAGAGAAAACATGATTTTTTTGTTGCAGTTTTGCATATGCAGTTTAGCATAAAGTTGGAAAAATCGGGACCTACAAACAAAGATGATATAATTTAGATTATACAGGTATCATCTTAATTTGCCACACTCTATTTTCCCATTCATGTCAGTAGGGTATTAGATATGCGTGATTATATTAGATCTGTGTCGCACATGACATATACATTTGATACTTTTCGGTATCGAAAGCCTTGCAGGACGGAATGATGGACTTCCATTATCTTTGGATAAAATGTTTTGTTTTTAAACTTAATCGACTAATACAGTAGCGTAGCTTAACCAGGTTTTTAAACTTGAGTCAAAACTGCAATTAAGTATTGTCCAAGGGGGAGAATGTTGGACATTTTTGTCCTTTCCCATAAAGTTGGGCAATATTTAATTGCATTATTTGGTTTTTAAATAAATTATTGGTTAAGTTACGTAATTTGATCCAGATAAAGATAATAAAGTGGCACATTAAATGATCTAAATCAATGGGAAGTCTGGGTGGAAAATGGATCTCGATTAGTTTGGACCGGACCTATATCGGTCTTATGATGGGGAAGCCCGATATGGATGCTATATATAAAGGTTAAGGTCTCCTGCAGTTGCTCATATCAATCGTGAGCATAAGGATTCTCTGAACTGTTAATAGAGCTTACGTTTTGAGAAAACTATAGAAAGACATTGACCGCATCCCAGTAATGGATTCCCATGAAGACGGCGGTGGATTCGTGTTCATTTCGGCTTCAGAAAGCTCGTTTGAATTTATGAAACTGAAATTAGGTATTTTCTGCATTTCTTCGTTTATTGCCCTTTCACGTTCGATCCAGGATACATAACTAAGGTATCATTATGTATTACAGGAAAGAGTTGATGGCTACTGCTGGAGATTTTGGATATCTGATGGACTAGCTGTCAGTGATGCGTAAATGATGATGACTACAGGTACTAACTAGCGACAACAGTAGTGGCAACTACAGTAACCTTAGGTGGCTGGGGTTTTTGTGAAATTATGATTTCCAGGATGAAGATGGGTATGTTTAAATAGGCAGTATATGTTATTTTAAGTCGGGAATAGGGAAATCTTAACCAATAATAAGGTGCGTTTGGTAATTAGGATTATGTATTATAGAATTAAGACAAATGTTGTTTAGGTACTGAAATAATGTATTATAGACCTAATTTTGAGCTTGTTTCATTCTTAGATTAAGAGTAATCCAATACTATAATAATCTATAGTCAAATATAATTTAAATTTAAAATCAATTTTGTAATTATATTAAATTGATTAATATTAAAATTTTAGAAAATTTATTTCTAAAATTAAAAGTAATTGTATTTCAATTAGACTGAAATTAATTAATTAAACTCATTAAAATTAAGAAAAGTGTTTTTAAGTAATTTAAAAATATTTTTAATTAAATTTATTTATTTGAATTTGATTGAAATAAAATAAATTTATTATTTTAGATATTTATTTTTCTATTTATTTAAAAATTATTTCTCTATTTATGAATAATAAGTTTCATGATTTATTAGAAAATTATTTTTCTTGATTAAATTTTTGAAAAATGTTCTCATTTGATAATTAAGAAAAATAAGCTTTCTTTAATGTTTTTTAGAATAGTTTTCTAACTTGCCAATGAAAAATTTTCTAATTAATTAAAAAATCAATCTCCAAATAAATGATATAAACGACTTTCTTAGTTGAATTTAAAAATTGTTTTATTTAATTTTGAAAGTAGTTTCCTTTAATATTAAAAATAATTTTTAATTAAGAAAAAATGATTTTTAATTAGATTGAAAACAATTCTCTAATTAGATTAGAATTTTTTACTAATAAAATTTTGGAAAAAGTGTTTTTATAAACTAGAATAAGTGAGAAGTGTAATTTATTGAAAATTATTTTCAATTAAATTTTATTAAAGGTGTCAAGCTAATTAGAAATAATTTCTAATTGAATTTGAAAATTGTTTTCAAATCAATTTATATTTGGAATAGGAATTCAAATTATTTAGGAATTATTGAGATTAGTCTAATTTAGTTATTTAAGGATTTGAATATATTATTTTAGATTATGATGATAATAACTAGAATTAAATAAAGCTTAATATTTTAGCATATAATTTGATTATGTGTACATAAGTTATATGCTTTATTTATATATTTGATATATACATATATTAGATGCATGTTAAATTGCATGTTTCATATGTATTTTAATGTTTAACTAGACAAATAAAATTAAATATATCATTAAAATATTAAGTACACGTTAAGAACATAATTGTTGTCTTCTATTCTTACGAGAATAAACAGAAGTTATGTTTATTGTTAGGCTTGTTGAACAAACTCAAGGATATTTTAACTCGAATATGTTTAGTCTTATAACAATGAGTCCTATTTAACTAAATTTGTGTGATTTAGATGAGCAAAATCATGATCATATGAATTTAGAGGCAAAGCTAGGAAGAACATATAAAATATGATTTGACAAGAGTTATCACCTAATAGATCTAGGAGTCACGTAAGATGTAATTTATAAAATTGTTATCAACCTAATCTAAATTTAGTTGGTTTGTTGAACAAACTCAAGTTAACTAAATTTGAATGGGATCTTAACCCACTAGAGAGATTAGAGTAATGTTTCTGAATAGTAGTAAGGGATATCATTTTGAATAAAGTAGGTAAAGTAACTAAATACATAATTAAAGTCTTGATCTTATTTAGTAGTCATGATATATAACCAATCACTTATTTTTCTTACATTTATATTTTGCTATGAGTATAAGTTAACTTTGTTTAGTATAGTTGATACTGAGTTGTTAATAAACTAAAATTATTGGAATATGTTAGGTTTGAGAACATTTTTCAAAGAAAGATAAAAAAAGTTGTATGTCCTTATGTGATATTCCTATAATCCTTATTGAGGATTTAGTAATAAAGTTTTAGAGATATTTCAAAATTATGCAAATGATAAAATATAATGACATTTTTAGTAGACTAATGTCTCATAAACTTTGATGACAACATGGAAGATATATGTTAACACTATGATAACACAATGCAGTAGGTTGCATAGAGTAGAATTGAAAAGTATAGTACCTTGATGAAATTATTCCACTCAATTTAGATTACTAAAACCATAAATATGGACTACAATTGAAGGCATTTTCTATAATATGATATGATAATAGTTGTTGTTAGAAAAAATGATTATATGACTTTTCTTGCATTTATGTGATTTGATAGATATCATAGGTATTTCTAGTTCATACTTATGTGTCTATCACTGAAGTTTCGTGTACAAAATGTGTTGAAGTGTTAGCTGAGCTATGCTCGATGTGAGTGAAGCATTTGAGTTCACCTTGTTTCGATTGACGCTGCTTGTGGTAATATTGGTTTTGGATTGACTATGCTCTAGGTATGGTTCTCATTATTGTAATTGAGGTGTTTATTAATCATAATTTACCTTCAGTTTGTGCACTTTTTAGCAAGTACATAAGCTACATTCACTGTCGACATCTTTTAAATACCCAGTTATCACCTGTTTTGTTCTGATGGACCCATCAATAGTTATGGCATTATGTTTCAGCTTTCTGTTTAATGATTATTACTTGTCTCTGTGGTGTAGTCTTCTCACTCTTGTATATCATCTTCCTCGAACTTGCGTTTGCATGATTTTTGTGCTAGGTCATATACTCTTCTTTCTTGGCACCTAGGTATGAAACACCTTCATTACTGTGCTTTATGCTATGCTATGTAAATGTTTATTTAGCTTTCCACCTGCTTACGAGGTACTTTACAATTTGAAGTTTATGTTGTGTGGACCAATATTCTATAGCAACTCTTATGTACTTTTTAAATCTACAATAACTTTGGTGTACCAAAGTTATAGTGTATCGAAATTTATTTGTGTTTTTAGTGTAATGTTAATAGTCATAACATGTTTTCATCCTTTTATTGTGCTTACAAATTGAAGTTTGCATGGATGTATCTAGTGTATTGCTGTATCTGGCCTCATAGTTCAGGATTTTATAGATCACGATTCATGTGTTTCAGTGGGTTGTATCCCCATTATACATAACGCAACTTTTCTTTTGGTTGGATTTATAATCCAAGTAGTTTTCCCAAATTAATTTAGGATCACAGTTTCCTAAACAACTTTTCTTTATTGTTTTTTTAACATTCTCTTCATTATTATCAATATTTTTATTCTTTTTAGTAATTTAGTGTTGTTATTATTATTGTTATTTTATTAGTATTGTTATTATTTTATTATTATTAGGCGTTTATTGAGTCTCTTACTAGCTTTAGTTTTTCTTTATTATTATTCTTATTATTATTCTTATTCTTATTCTTATTCTTCTTCTTCTTCTTCTTCTTCTTCTTCTTATTATTATTATTATTATTATTGTTATTATTATTATTATCATTATTATGTGATTAGTATTATTAGTGTTACTTGAATTCATTTTAGCTCTATCTTGAGATTTGGGTATTTTTATATTAGTATTTCTATTTAGTGTTTTTATTTTTGGAAACAAGAAGGGATTTGACGTTGTAGTCTATTAGGTTCTCTCAGATCTGACCTCTTTCAGGTATTCCCCATTACTGGTATTTTCAGTTATTTTCTGTTTTTAATGAATTGTTTCTATAACTTGTATCATTTGTATATTGTCTCATTTGCATGTGGATTCACCGGAAACGGCTTCTCTACTATGTAGGGGTAAGCTGCATACTATCGGACTTCTCCAGATCCCACTTCATTGCGGGATTTCGGACTGGGTGATGATGATGATGATGATGATGATAGTGAATTTGGATTCAACATTATTATAATGTTTAAGGTATGAAAAGAAATAAGTCCTTGAGTAAAAATAGTATATCCATATTTATACAAACATTTTGTATATATTGGAACAAAGGAAACTTATGGTTAACAAAAGTGACATTGAATTGTTAAATTTATAAATGTGATGTATTGGAAGTAGGATGACACTTGCATTTCATTAAATTACTAATGACTTTATGTGATAGTTATATGTATTAAATGAAATATTGGTTTAAATTTTTGAAAAGTTCAAATTATTTAAATCTAAGTAGAAATTAAGCATTAAGAATGCTAAAGTACTTTGATGAGATTGATGGAGTAACATTTAATTTTTCGGTTATCTATAGGGAATGAAATTCTCTGTTCAATATCTCCACAACTAAATTTCATAAAAAATATTCATTTGCGTAAGGAGAAAAATGAAAAATGAGATATTATATGATACAATAATTATTTCTTCTATAGTTAAGTCTAGTACTACAACATATCTTTGAAAGTTTCAATTACATCAATTAGCAAGATTTCATGTTAGATATGAACACCAAGATTTTGAAAGAGTCAAAGTTAATGATTTTGAGATGTGATGTTTAGTTGAAGTATGTATTGTAAATACATTTTAAACTAAATTGGATAATAAAAGGTTATCAAAGATCCAAAAAGTTAGATATAATTTTCCATAACCTATTGAACAAGATGTTTATTTCAATGTATACTTATAAAAGAATGGTTATTAAGATAAGTAGTGGGAGTAAATGAAATTTAAAAAGTTTAAATCTTATGATAATGCATCCAATTGGAATTAGTTCCTTTATTGATACATTTGATGTATATTTAAAAGGCTATGAGATGTTGAAAGATTCACTTTCATGATGAATTCAAAGAGTTTATTTTAGAGATGATTGTGAATTTATCATGTCTATAAGAAAGTTAGGGAGAGTATAGTTGTCATTTTCAATGAGAGTATGTAGAGACATATTGCTCATAGAGAGAACACTAAATCATTTTTTTTAAATTGTTGAAAATGCAATTATCCACTAATAAATCTTGTTGAATATCAAAAATAACAACTCAATTCTAGGAATTAGATTTATAAAGATAGAGATGAAAGTTGTATACTTATTCTAGGTCCAAGTATATAGATAATGTACCAAAAGTGTTTAGTATTTGAGATATCTTGTTGGACCCCGATTCTTTTCTTACTAACAAGATTGTGCTAAATTCTTTTTGAGGTTTATTTTTGATTAAATTATT
>JAOQMS010000178.1:7124345-7136854 GCA_027563885.1 Erythroxylum longipes
AATTAAATTAAATTGTAATATTCTAAACATTTTATATTGTTCTTAATTTTATATTTGTATGATAATGATTGTCTTTTCATATAAATTGTGGTAATTATTTATATGTGAAATATGTGAAAATTATTGTTATTTTATATTAATTGTGATTATTATTTATTATTTTGATTTTGGAGACATGGTTAAAAATATACAATACAACTGTGCAATATAACAATAGACTATTTTGTAATTTTTAAAAAAGTTCAGGGACTATTTTATAAATTTAAAAAATTACCCGAAACGGTATCCGGTATTGACCGGTACCGGTACAGTACCGTACCAGAACCCAATCCGGTATCAAGTCCGGTACGGTATTCGTAACATTGCCTTTTAACTTAAATATGTTTTATTTTAAATTAATTGGTTAGACTTAACTAAATACATATGATTTGGATGAGCAAAGTCATAATCATTTGATTTTGGAGCAAGGATATGAATAATATATAAGATATATTTTGGCGAAGAATTTTCATCTAACATATTTAAGATTCATATAAGATGTGATTGATAAAATTGTTATCTACCTAATTTAATTTACTTGGTTTATTGAACAAACTTAAGATCATATAGATTTAAATATGATCATAACATATTAGGAAATTATTCGATAATTTCTTGATTTGATAATCATGACTATTATTTTTAGTAAAATAGTGGGAGTAATCAAATATTTATTAAAAGTCCTTATTTTATTTGGTTTTATGGTATAAACTAATACTTTCTCTTTTATATCATTTTATTATTAGATAAAATGAGTACAAATATGTCCCTAAGAAGCATCATCAATGATAACAAGCTTACTAGACCTAATTTCTCAAATTGATTTTATACCTTGAGACTAGTTCTCGGAAAAGAAAAAAACTATATATTCTTAAAATTGTTGCTCCACTAAAGCCTAGTTTAAAAATAACCAATGAAGTTTGGTAAAGATATCAACACTATATTGATGATATTGAATAAGCAATGATGTTGGCTAGTATGTCTCCTAAGCTTCAAAGGTAATATGAGAACATAGATTCTTCTACTGTAATTGTGCATCTTAAAGAGTTATTTAGTGCCAAAGTTGGGAAGCATGGTATCAATTCTCTAAAGCATTATTTCAATGCAAGATGGTAGAAGGACCTTCAATAGAGATATATATACTAAAGATGATTAGCTATATTAAAAAATAAGGCCAATTAGGTTTGTCATAGACCATAAGTTAAGCATTGATATGGTGTTATAGTCTCCTAGTTCGGGCTTTTCACAGCTTATTACAAACTTTCATATCAACTAAAAGTATGTGTCATTGCCTGAACTATTAAATATACTCAAGATTTTATAGGGATACCTTAATAAGGAGCCCAATTACGTTCTTGTTATGTATTCTTCTAATAACAAGAAAAAGAGTTCTAAGACGAATAAAAGCAAGAAGCAAAAGGTGGTGTCAAGAAGCAAAATAATGATAAGGGCAAGTGTTTTCATTATAAAGTTAATGGTATTAAAAAAGGAACTGCAAATCTTATCTTACTAACCTAAAAAATAAGAAGCTTAAAGAAGCTTTATTTTCAGGTATATTTATAATTGAAATCAAATTTTCTAACTATATTCCATATCTTATGCATTAGATAATGGTTATCATTCTCACATTTATAACAACATGCTGATGTTAATAAGTAGTAAATCATTAAGAAAAGGCAAAGTTTATACTATTAGTTAACAATAAGGCAAGAGTTACTACATTAGTTGTAGAAACTTATAGTTTAACTTTTCCTTCTGACCTTAGTTGTAGAAAATTATAGTTGAACTCTTCCTTCTAACCTTATATTAGAACTAAATAATTGTTACCATGTTATAGTTATTAGTAAAAAAAATTACTTCCATTTATTATTTAGATTGGAATAGATTTATCTCTATTATTAAGAATAGGAGTTTTTCTCTTTATAAAGACAATGTTTATTATAGATACATATTACTTTTAAATGGTTTGTATGAATTAGATCTTGAAAGGCTAATCGTTAACATAACTAGCAATAAAAGAAAGTTAAGTGACCAAAATCCATCTTCTTTATGGCATTGTAGGCTAGGTCATATCAACAAAACTAAAATCGCAAAGTTACATAAAGAAGGATATCTGAATCCTTTTAATTATAAATCATATGAAACTTGACAATCCTGTTTGCTAGGAACTATAGCGTTACCACCTTTTAATGGAAAGGGAGAGTGTGCTTGTGAGTCATTAAAGCTTATACATTCAGATGAATATGGCTCTATATCTACTTGCATTTGAGATGGATGCTTATATTTTATTAAGTTCACAGATGATCATTTTAGATATGGTTATATGTAATTAATGAAACAAATGTCATCATTTGAAAAGTTCAAAGAATTTAGACTTAAAGTTGAGAATCAAACTAGTAAGAGTATTAAAATACTTAGATCTTATCGAGCTGGTAAGTATTTGGATTATAATTTTCTTAGTTACTTAAAATAAAATAGGATTCTTTCATAATGGACTCCTTTTGAAACTCCACAATATAATAGAATGTTTGGGAGGAGGAACCATACTCTATTAGATATGGTATGTTTCATGATCAGTCATGTAGTCCTTAATGTCTCCTTTTAATGATATGTCCTCAAAATTGATATTTAATTTTTTAATAGAGTTTTATCTAAATCAGTTTAGAAGTCACAATATGAGGTATGGATTAGTAATAGACCAAATTTCACACCAAAATATTTAGGGATGTGATGCTTATATAAATTGTGCAGCATCAAATTAAGTTAGATAAATGCAAATTTGTAGAGTATCTGAAAGAGAGTATCATATATGGATTTTATCATCCTCTACAAAAAAAGGTGTTTATCTCAAGAAATACAAAATTATTATAAAGAGAACTTATTCTTAAGGAAAGTAATGGGAGCAAGGTTGAAGTTAGAGAAGATCAAGAATTACAAATTCTCATCTAGGTAGAACAAGAACCTTAACCTGATATATATGATGCACAATCAAGGGTTCAAGAGACACATAATATGTGACACACTAATGAAATACATCATTCCCCACATTAGATTATATCTACATATTTAAAAGGGAAATGATAATGTATCACTCATGGTTGATGAGCCTATAACTTTTAAGGAAGCAATGTTTGACATTGATTTTTTAAAATGATATGAACAGGGTCATTCCTATCATTTATAGGCTCAGGGAGAAATTTTAAAAAAGGCCCCAATAAATCGACAATATACAAGTTTACATATTTGTATAAAACATAAATGACTCAATTTATAAGTCTACATACTCAACCAAATATTAAATGATTATAACATCAGCTAATAAAATAGCAACAGTAACAACAAAATAGCAATAACAGTAATCAAACAATAATATTAGACTGCAAAACACTAAGAAAATTGCACTAACAAATATACAGAGGATCATGATTTATGAAAAACAATTTCTCCATGCATTTCTAGATGCAAAATCATTAATAATATTATCAAGATCAATATTATCCAACATATCCTTCTCAATACATAACATAGCTAAACCATTTAGCCTTTCTTATGAATTGATGACCTCAAGTAGGTTTTCAATAATTTTGACTTTGAAAAACTTCTCTCAGCTGAAGCTACAGTCACAGGTATAGTCAATAAAATTCGATAAGCAATTGAAACATTTGGATATTAATCTGCAACTTTAACAAATTCTAAAATTTCAATTGACGACATTAACTCATTTGGCAAAATCATTTGCAACACTTTTAATTAAGAAAAAAGATCATCTAAATCCACATCTGACACATTATCATGAGAAAAAGTCGTAAAATTATTATCACTAAACTTATGTGAACTCTACAAGAACACAAATCTAACAATTATTACATTACTTGTGAAAAGTATAACTAAATCTTTACAAATTGGAGCATTAATATGTCATTTCCAACCAATGAAGCCTAGTATGCAAGTATGCAAGTTGTAAAAGTACATTTATAGATTTAAGTAAGTGTCACAGAGTTGGAACATCCACCTTGATGAGAAAATTAAAGAGTTTGATTTTATCAAAAAAGTAGGTGAGCCATGCATTTATAAGAATATTAGTGGGAGTGCAATCATCTTCCTAGTTTTATATATGAATGAGATATTACTGGTTGGAAATGACATATTAATGCTCCAATTTGTAAAGATTTAGTTATAAAATAACTTCCCTATGAAGGATATATGAGAAGCATCCTTTATTCTACAAATAAAGATCTATAGAGATAGATTAAAAAGGTTTCTTAGCTTATCCTAATCCATGTATATATGAAAAAGTGTTGAAGATGTTTAGCGTGAAGAATTCTAAGAGGGGATTCTTACTTATGTTATATGAGATTTCTCACTCATAGAGAAACAAAAAGAGATAGATAAAATGGATTATGTTCTGTATACTTTTGTTATTAGACCAAACATATATCAGATGTTATGTACTAGACCCAATTTCTCTTATGCTTTAACAATAATGGGCAGGATTCAAGTCAATCCTTGTTATGGTTATTGAATGCTTATCAAAAAAATCTTAAAGTACTTGAGAAGGATTAAAGATGTTTTATTGGCTTATAGAAGGGTTAAACTAAGAGTTTAGGGGTATTCAAATTCTAGTTTTTAAACCGATCTAAATAATAGCATATCGTAATTAATTAGGGTACATCTTCACTTTGAATAGTGATGCGGTAAGTTGAAAGAGATCCAAACAATAAACCATTACAAATTTTATGATCGAGCTAGAGTACATTTTAATATTAGAGGTAAAAAATGAAGCAGTTTGAATCAAGAAGTTCATCGCTAAACTTGTAGTAGTTCTTAGCATTATTGAGTCAATAGGATTGTACTGTGAAAAAAATGGTGTCATTGCACAGGCAAAGAAATCAAGGTCTTATTAATGGTCCAAAGATATACTAAAGAAGTTTCACTTGGTTAGAAGTATAATGGAGTAAAAACACATAACATTGGAGTCAGTTCAAACTAAATAGAATCTTGTAGATCCTCTCATTAAGCCATTATTCCAAAAGAGTCATAATCAACATATTGATAGGATTGAATTATCTTATATTTTTTTATACATTTCAATGTCTTTTCAATCCTATTTTTGTGTTTAAATACTCAATTTGTGTTCATTTTGTGTTTAAATAGAGATTAAAGGATTGAAAACAAATATATGTTAAAAAGGATGAAGTTTGACAAAGTTTGGAGCAAAATTAAAAAAGATAGACTCAAAGGGAGCAAAAAGTCCCAAGTTACATCAATTTTGGAAATTATAAATAAAGTAATACAACTTTAATGGGAAGCATTTGGATTAATTGTTTCAGCAACATCACATGGAGCTAAATGGCAGCAGACGTTGGGCATTTCATACAACCAATGTGTATTTCAAGCACACCAAAACGACGCAGCAAGGAAGAAAACGCAATGCAGCAGATGTTGAAAGCATAAATCAATGCAGACATATAGAAAAACACAGCACAGGGGACAGATAGGAGCAGCATGAAACGGCAGTGTAGCTGATGGGAAGCGCAGATGAATTTGACAGAGTGTGTTTAACGCAGACGTAAACGTTTTAATTGAAATACAGACCACGTCTGCGTTTCACGCAGACAACGTCTGCGAAACGCAATGTTTCCAAGAGGCGTGCGTAGGTTTCTTTTAAGTGGGGTGTGAATAGTGAATTGGACCAGAAAATAATTCACAAATCATATAACAGTAGCATGGGATAGGGCAGAGGCAAAGACCAAAACCCCAACGCACCAGCTGGGAGGCAAGGAGCAGTAAAACGACATTACAGTGAGAAAAAAGCCAGTAGAAGAAGACAACAAAGTTGGGCCAACATGCAAGCAACGTGTGTGTGTTTCATGCACTCACACACGTTGATCAGAAACTAGAAAACAACAGCTGCAGGCATGGACCAAAATGCAGTACAGGAGGACAAGACAGAAGGTGAAATGCAGCGCAGCAGTCCATTCCAAGGAGCAACGCAGTAGCTGGGAAGGAATAAATAAAACGCAGACGTAGAGGGACATTCAACTAGAGGGTTTTAAAGAGATGGACCAAAAATTAATTCATAAAATGAGAGAATAGTAGCGCAGAAGCGAGGAGGCGTAGGAGCAAGAGGAGAGAAATGATTCTTACGGCTTCCAACACTTTTTAGCAAGGTGGCGGCTTGGAGCTAGTTTTCCAGGAGAGGCTCTCCACCATAGAGAAAGCTACAGCTTTTTTTTTTTACTCCATTTGTCTTAGCTTTTTCATTGGTTTTTAGCTATAATCTTTTGTCCATTCGTTACTTTCCATAAGCTTAGCCATTTTTTCGGTTTCACTATTTTATTTTCATATGTTTGAATCTCTTAATATTCGTTCCTTTGGTTTAAAGTTTTCTTAGTGTTAATCACGTTTTTACATATTCTAGAATATTTAGAATGAATGTTTAATGAATTTTATAGTTAAAATTCATGAATTTTGTAAGGAACCTTTATGTTAGATCAATGAATATTTATTCTTTCAATTTTTCAGCTTTAATTTTGGTTGTTTGAGTTTATTTATGTGATCTTTCAGATCTAAATTTATTGAGCATTTTAATGTTTAATGGTTTATATTATGATTTTTTGCTTATTTGTGATGCTTTCGATTAATTTGTGCTCAATAGTTATGATTTATGCATGTTCTTAGGTTTATGATCAATTAATTTGGGTTTTTATGCAAGTTATGTATGCTGGAATTTTTATTTTGATGCAATTAGTTCATATTTTGTAATTTGGGTTATGATTAGTTATTTATTGGCATAAAGGGTTTTGATTTCTATTAAGTTAATGTTGACTTTTGATTTTTATTACTTCGTTTATAATTTCTAGCCTTGGTTTTATTTAATTAAGTATGAGTTTTGTTTACTTAATGTCTATTTCGCTTAATATGAACATGTGTGGCTAGACTACTAGGGAGTTTGGAGATATTATAAGGATGAAGGGATGGAAATTGTGAGAATGGAGTTGAATTTGTTTTGAATTAGTGTTTGTAGGTCTAGGTTGGCTTGGGATTTACGTTACATGTTATGAATTAGGAGTTGCTTATATGTTTGATCACTCTTTAGGTAACTTTCTAATCTGAAGGCTAGGGTTGAGAGTGTGATATGTAATTGTCCATAGTAATTCCCGGAAGTAGCAATAGATTAGTTGAATTTGTCAAGATACTTAATCAACTAATCTAGGATCTCATACTTTTAGGTTACACCTTCCGAGCTTATAAGGAGGTGGCCTAAGTTAGTTATTTCTTAGTACTATTGAACTTAGTGAGCCTATTCTAGGTCATAGTGGAGATCAGGGCATTTCTAGAGCTTATTAGTTTTGCCTATTTTAAAGAAATTAAGGGTTCGATAGGTTAATCGAGTCCCTAGGCTAACATCATGATCAGAGTACCTTTCATTTAGATTTAAGGATCAATGAACATCTCAGAATCCCAAAGATATCTCAAACCCACTTCTTTACCATTGTTATTAGTCTTTTCCAAATTTGTTTTGTGTTTGTCTTTTTGTTTACGTTTATTGCATCTTAGCTGTTTCGTTTTCATCATTTCAGGGTGCTTTGTTTTCTTTTGTTTGCAACATTTGAAATAGCATTTGCATCCCAACTCTTTGTGGTTTTACCCTAACTCGCCCTTTACTGCATAGTTTGGTAGTTAGGAATTTATTATTAGGTAATTAGCGACAGGCTATCACATATGGATGGTTACAATATTGGACACATAGGTGATTGGTTTTAGTTCTTTATTCTCTTGTAGTCAATCGGTTATGTACAATTTTATGTATAACATTATTATTTTAATTGATGAAGACACTGTTTATCTTTCTATATTTTAATTCCATTTTATGCCTTAATATTAAAGGTAAAATCCTTAAAATACTTATTGTCCAATTAAAATTATAATGAAATTGTAATTATAAGATTCAATTTGTATTTATTTATTATTCCTAAATTATTCCTAATTATAGTTTCACTAAGATGGATATTTATGGAATAATAATACTAGCACGTGTTATGTTTCTTTATTATGAGAAAGGTAATTGACCTTATAAAATATGAAGATACTTAAATAAATGTGTAAGTATTTACTAAAGAATAAGTTCGCTAAATTGATTTGTTATAAGGATCTCAAATGGAACATTAGTTATGCGTTTATAGATTTTCTCATTATAATAGTTGTATAATTGATCCTTATACTTGAGATTATCAAAGTATCTCATGTGGGAGTTACTATATTTAATGCTACTTATGACTTATTATATTTAGGGTAATTAAGTTCGTAGTACTTGAATATAATATGAACCATATAGAGTTAGTTGAGCAACTCAATAAAGGATTGGTCACTCTAAAACAATTAGAAGGAATGCTCTAATATTCTTGATTAGTAGTAATTTAAGGAATTTTATAGGCAGAGTGAATTAAGATTTGAAAAGATGTTTTCAAATATCAATTATAAATCAATTACTAATTAGTAAAAATGAATATGATTATATTTAAAAAGTTAAACATTAAATTCATACTATATATGTAATTGAAATATTAGATGATGAAAGGATTAAATTATACATCATAACTATGTATAGATAGGTTTAGTCAAACCACTTTGACATTTCTAAACTTTGGATGGTAATGACATATTGTTATACGTCAATTTTAATCTAGGATTATAAATTATTTAATTAGAGAATCAAAGATAATTAAAAGGAGTTTTAATTTATCTAATTCTAGTTATGAATTAGAATTAAAATTTATAATCATTTATAATATATTAGAAACTTAATGAGTCATACATAAAAAAGCAGTTAAAAAGAAAATTTAAATTTAAATTAAGTTATACTTAATTATAATATTTGAAAAACTTCAATGATTAAATATAAAATATTTGATTTTATTACATTAGAATTTGAATTTGAATTTAACTATAATTATAATTATAAAGTTTAATTTTAGCAAGAAAGGAACTCCTCTATTTCTCTATAAACTAAGAAGAAGACATAAAGGAGCTATCACTTTTGTCTTCACCTCTCAAAAAGTTAAGCTTTTCTTTATCTACTATAATGGATACTCTCAAAAGACTAGACAATTGAACAGCTAATAATTGACACTTTACGAAGAAGTTTTTTCAGGAACTCCAATCAATTATGATTTATTTACTTTTTATAATTTATTTTTCAAGTTATTCATTTATTTTGAGATCTAATCGAAAAACAAAAAAATTATTTTTGTAATGTGCCCATAATTAGATCACAATTAATTTCCCAACAACACTTTCCTTCAATTGGTGAAAGATTCGGGCACACAAGTTGACTTTGTTGTAGGCGACATATAGTCATTTTTTCAAGGTATAATATGCTAAATTGCTAATTAGTGAAACATTAAAGAAAATAATAATGTGACTCTTTCAAAATTCATTATTAAATGTTAGGATACCTCAAAGAAAATGATAATGTGATTCCTTCTCTTCCTGATACTTCTAGACTTGATCTAAGTTTCAAAGTTATCCTTGTTTTGCACTGCTTTGCTTTTCCATTTCTGTGTTGATCTGTTTTCTTGTTATCACTTTGCTGCTACAATGACTATCTATGACATGGTGAGCGCAGCTTGCGAAGGTTGATGTTTCAACAATTGTACTTACGATATCAATAGCTTTTATAATTCTTAGTGGGGGCATAACAGGCAAGTAGTTTGTAATACCAAATACATAGATAATGGTTCATCGACCTCTGGGAGGTGCTAGTGGCCAAGGAATAGATATAGAAATTAAAGCACGAGAAATTATGGATAACAAAAAAATAATGTAATTAGAGACATTTAGGTTTTACTGGTCACATATAGAGCTCAAAAAGATATAGATGAGGCTCATTACATGTCCCTAATTGAAATAGTTGAATATGGGATTATAGATGGAGTTATTGATAGAGATACTATAAGTCATTTGGCTCCATTATTATGAGAGAAGAAATGATAAGTACATAAGTTGGAAAAAGAGAGAGAGACAAGAAACTTTCTTGCCTTTAATTTTTTATTTTTATTTTTTAGAGCCCCACATATCATATGGTATATACGTTGGGCAAGGAATCAATAAAAAAGTTTTAGATATATTTTTTGTAACGAAGGACTGACAAAGAAATAATTAAGTTAGGATTCAAATTGAACTTTTTTTTAAAACATGTTAAAATATCTGAATTTCAGTTTTAATCTTTTTCCATTTAATTAGGGCATTCAACGCAATGAAACCGCCACTATAAAAACACCACAGGAAACACTGCAAGCATCAAAAAAAGTGGAAAGAGTTTTGTAGCGAAGATAAAAAATGGTGAACTGATCTGTTGCTTTAATTCCATGTTCCTCTATTTTAATTCAATTGTAATTTAGATTTAATTTCACATACTACCTTGTTTATCTTTAATTAACTTCGATAATATATTTATGTGATTTGCTACTTCAATCATAAAGGGTTATTGAAAATTTTCGCCATAAGGTAATATTGGACTTAATTATGTACAAATTAATTACTTATTTGATGTTAAACTTTTAAAAAATTATACAAGTATTAAAACTTTTAAAATTTTTAGAGTTAATTATATTTGACCTCTTTGTAGTTTAGACTTTTACACTTTAATCACTAATTTTTTAAACTATCATATATCTCTTTAAATTTTAGTTTTTGTTTCATCCATACTTTCCAATGTTATTTTTCATTAGGTTTCTAATAAAAAATAGACAAACAACCTCGTGTGATTTGATTAGGTATTACCTGATACGATACTTGCTATATTTGTATCACATAACACATAACATTTTAATATTAAGAGACGTAAAAATCTATTAATATATAGATATACATAACGTAAATTTTTACTAAGATATAAATTGAATCTTAACTTAAAATAAACACTAACATTTCAAAACATTAAAAATAAATCTTAAACAGATAAAAATAAAAAAGTTAAGTTTTCTTTTGTTATTTGATATGTCAGTATTATAGATATAAATAAGGTAAATTTTTACTAAGATATAAATTGAATCTTAACTTAAAATAAACACTAACATTTCAAAACATTAAAAATAAATTTTAAACAGATAAAAATAGAAAAAGTTAAGTTTTCATTTGTTATTTGATATGTCGGTATTGACATGACTCGAATTTAATATTTTTAATGCATACTTGGATCTCAATATATTAAAAACGACATGTTATGTGAGACTCGCATATTAATTTTAAGTTAAATTAAATTAAATTTAAATTTAAATTTAAATTCTTTTAAATTTAAATTTAAATTCTTTTAAAATTAAATTAAATTAACACAAAAGGGGTTAATTTAATTATAATATAACCTCAAACTATTCTTATAATAAATTACCATTTTCTTAATCACATCTTTAAAGAAAAACCAAATCGCATGCAGCCGAAAAGAGGAGAATAACCAAACTCTCTCTAGATTAATACCACAAATTGCTATCTGGATTCCGAAAGGACATTCGAAACAAGAAGAAAACTTGACACAAACTCTACTTAGAAGATCTAAATCCAAACATGTTCTATGTACACTCTTTAAGAAATGCAATAAAAAGCATCGCAAAAAAGAAGCAATTACAAGTCCAGTAAGAGAGAGAAAGATATAAAATATTCAAGCAGTAACTAAAACAAGAAGTAGGGTAAAGAAAACACACATTGAGAAAGATTGAGTGACAAGAAAGTTGTGGTAGAGAGAAAGAAAGAAAAGGAATTAAGAGTGATATGATTTAGGAATTTAAAACCCTAATCAAACAGAGAAGAACAAAATTAGAGAAAAAGTAAAGAGTGGGGAGAAGAGTTGTGATGCACTCTAGATGTTTGTGGGTCTCTTGTAAGAGAAAAGTTAAGTAGATGTTGTTGGAGTTAGGTTCAATAATGCCCCAACACCGGAATACACACCTGAAGATCAACAACCTATTGCTAACCATTTTTTCATCTTAATTAAAAAGTTTCTTGAATAGGACCTAGCTTTCAAGAATCGACCAACCGTTGAAAGTTATGAAAGAAAGTAATTCCTACAGTTTGGTATCACATTCTCAACAAGAATAAGAATTTCTTAGTATCAGAACAAGTGAACTTAAAGATGTCACTACATGTATCGAGATAACAGACCCAGTGAAGCAAGCAACTCTGAACGCATGCAACAAAGTTTACTATTATGGTTAAATCAACAAAAAATTAAGGCTACGTTTGGTTGGATGTAAGGTTTTTAATAGAATGGAATGATTTACATATGCTTTGTTTGGGCGAGAGTGGAACCATTCTGTTCGTCACGTACACGTTGACAAAAACCTTCTTTCGGCTGCCCGCTTGTGGCATATGAGCTCTGAAAAAGGACTCATTATATTCATGGTGTAAACTTCGGTTTCTCCATTCTGATTCCATGGAACCCTCGAGCCATTTGTTTATGCATTGCATCTTTG
>JAOQMS010000178.1:7136954-7183244 GCA_027563885.1 Erythroxylum longipes
CATTCAAATCGCAACCAACACCAATGTCCAATCCACATTCATCTCCAACATTCAATCATTCATACAAGTTTAAAAAATGTACCTTATTAAGCGTTGGCTGGTTACTGGTGGCGGGAGTGACGGCGGCGACGAAGAGGGACAAGCCGGGAGTGACGGCGACGATGAGGTGAGAGTGACGGTGGTGACTGGTGACATGGCAGATGGGAGACGATCCTACGTGTGGGGTGCGGCTGTGCGGGAGACTGAGGAGGGCTGGAGAGGGCGTCGTTTTTCTCTTAGAAAAACGACGTCGTTAGTTATTTATTTTGCAAGCTTCCAACCAGAAAATGACGTCGTTTTACTCCTGAAGCAAAACGACGTTGTTTCACAACTTGGTAGAATATATGACATAAAACGACGTCGTTTCATATGGGCGGACCATGGGCTGAGCCGCGGGCTGGTCTGACCAGCCCGCAGTTCGGCCCGTCTACTCTGTCTGCTGGCCGTGGGCCGATTCAGCCGGTGCCCTTTCGGCCTGTGGCCCGTGATGGATGGGCCGTGGCTCGGCTCGCCATCCTACGGGCCAATTTTTTCCAGCCCGTGGCCCGGCCCATGGGCCGGTTTGACCGGGCCAAATGCGTTGACTTTGGGCTAGGCCGGGTCGGGTCGGGTCATTATTGACATTCCTAATAGAGATAGTTGGGCAAGTTAATAAATAATTCGTATAATGTAATTAGAGAGAATATTCCATTATTTTTTATTAGTAATGATTTAAGGATATCTGACCATAGTGAATTGATATTTGAAAAGGTGTTTTCAATTATCAACTATAAATAAGTTACTAAATAGAAAGAATGAACATGATTGGATTTAAAAGAATAAACATTGTATCCATACTCTATATCTAACTAGAACATTGGATGACGAAATGATTAAATTATACTTCATAACAATACATGAACGAGTTAAGTTAAATCATTTTGACATTACTAATATTTGGGTGGTCGTAGTATGTTGCTAGATGACAAGGATTTTTCATAGATCTAAGGGTAAGTGGTCTCAACAGTTTAAGCCAAGGAGTAGCCTATAAGTTTGTTGGTTTAACTTACTCATAACTAGGAAAACTAATATTCTTGAAGAAACGAATTTCTTTACGAGATCTTAGTCTATCTCTAGTACATCTACCTTAAGTACTGATGAAAGGATCATGAACAATGATGGAACAATAATTGAAAACTTTTAGAAGTTTGTTGATAATTAAGAAGTCTCTAAAATTCAAAATACCAAATTTATCAATAATTAAAATTCAAACTCTTTCAAAAAATAAATTACATCATCAAAACTAAAGAGCACGACTCACTTTTTCAAAGCCCATTAAAACCATTCATTTATCAACCCCAAGCTCAATGAACAAACACAAAGAGAAAAACTTCAAGTACATCCATATAGGATTAGTGTAAGTACACATCTAGTTTGATGGTATTTAGGGATGTTAGGTTCTAAGACTTTTAGGATTCATTATTAAGCCTGATAGAGTCTAGTCTTTGCATAGGCCTTATATCATTTGATTGTTATCTAAACTTGACAATTTCTCTTAGGGATAAAAACATCTTAGATTCTTTAATATTGCAAATCAAAATCCACAATTACAAGATGAACACAAGATCAATTCCTATAGCTTTGATTTACAAAATCCATTATAAAGTGATAAATATTGCATTTTCCTCTAAAGCTCCAATCCATAGATAAAAAGGTTGAAACCATATTTTTGTAAATAGATTTAACATAGTCCAATACTATAGTATTAAAGTCCAGTAAGTAAAAAGAAATTAGCCTACCCAAGGAATGGATACTTGAAGTTGCCATGGATTCAAGTCGATCTGTACCCTTGAGCATAAACACAAAAATTAAACAAATAAAGCAATACAAAGGCGGTAAGGTGAAATTGTCCTTTAACAAAAATTCAATTAGCTCTTGATTTGATGATAGTATCTCAGAGCCAACTATTGACTTAGGAAGAGTCTCTAGAATCCCTTCTATAATTAACATTCCTAGTAAATACTTGTTTAGGCACTCAACATTTGATATCCCATCTTCAAGCCTTCAAGGTGTAGATTACAACAAAACTATTTCTTAACCTATTTACAAAAATAATAAGCAATAATCTCCCCTGGTATCTCCAAATATTTTGTCAATAATAGAGCATGTGAACAATGAGTTATATGTGTTAGAGAAAGAATTTAATGTTAACAAAAAAATTTGCGGGATGATTTTTATTCTTTATAAGATAAAGACAATATATTATGGCTTTTTAACAACTTTTTAAAGCAAAGGAAACAAATTTAGGAAAGATAGTATGAGTTCATTAATAAAAATATAGTGCATATCTTGTTCTTTGACTAGTTTGAGATATATGCCCATAAAAACAACATATAATATCCTTTTAGAGCCATCAACAACATCAACAAAATAAAGGTGTGGGAAACTGCAACTGGAGAGGAATTATAGTCAGAAAACCCTCCTTTATGTGAAATTAGGATTTCTATAAACAAAACATAGTTATAGCATACCTTTTAAAAATAGATATTAAAAGTCAAAATGTGAACAAAAAGGATTAAAAAAATATTATGTGTCAAAACAATCACACGAATAGCTATTTGCATAAAATAGGAGGATAACTATCTAAGGTAGAGAAAACTATAGAAAACCCCACTACAATAACAAAGAAGATGTGATAAATCCCCAATCTTCAAGCTTTATAATATGTCCAATAGCAACTTAAATCAGTTTAAGAAGAAAAATAATGAAGAATTCCTCAATGCCATGCAAAGTCAGTTTAATATGGTTAATGAAAATATTGTCTTTGATTTTCCAAATTCTTCAACATCATAAACTTTGAACACCTTCAAAACTAAGAACTAAGCTAGGGATAAAAGTAATAGCTCCCAAGAGGTGAACAAGGCAGAGCAAGACAACAATACTGAGTCTGGATTCTTTAGCTTCCTTCTCCTATTGTAAACAAACTCCATTCGATCGATAAAGCAGAACGACTAAGAAAAGAAGTTACAAAGCCACACTAGTCTAAACCTATTGTCCCAGACATAGATATGGATAAAAAACCTAATGTCTTACAATATACTAGGTACAATGCTTCTTTACTATACGAGTATAATATAAATGGAATATCTAAGTACAACATTTTGAATAAGCTCCAACAAATGACAATGGCCACTAATGCTTATAGAACCCTATTAGGAACATCTGACAATACTATATTTGAGTTATTAATAGTCAGAATTTTTAGACAATAGAAAGGTTGGTGGGATTAACACTTGACTGAATCTCAAAGACCTAATATCCTTAAAGTTGTTAGAGTCAATTAAGAAGGTGAGAAAATTTTAGATGAGAATAGTAAACCATATCCAACACCATTAGTTGTAAAAATAATACTTAGTGGAACTATAAAATCATTTGAAATCCCCAATCAAAGCCTTCCACTAGCATCCTCTTTCTTCCATCTTGGTATCAGAGCCAAGTCATTCTAGATAGGTTAAGGATCTAATATTGAATATATTAATTTGATTTTATTAGTTTCTTTCCATTGAGGGTAGATGGTCCCAATAGTTTGAACTAAGGAGCAACCTGTAAGTCTATTGAATTAGCCTACTTATAATCGAGAAAACTAACATTCTTAAAGAAATGGAATTTTTATAAGATCTAAGTCTATCTTTAGTATATCTACCTCTAGAACCAATGAAAGGATTGTAAACAATGATGAAATAATAATTGAAAACTTTAAGAAGTTTATTTATAATTGAAAAAAATCTTAAATTTTTAAAAGACCAAATTTATCAACAATTAAAATTCAAACTCTTTCCAAAAATGGATTATATCGTTAAAATTGAAGAACATAACATCCTTCTTTCAAATCCTTCGAAACTATTCATTTAGTGACCAAAGCTCAATGAACAATCACAAATATAAAAACTTCATGTACATCCACATAGGATTAATGTAAGTAGGAGTAAAGCCACTTACCAATGAAGGGTTGAACACGTCCATTTTGATGGTATTAAGGGATGCTAGGTTTAAAAACTTTTAGGATTCAATGTTAAGTTTGAAAGAGTCTAGTCTTTGCACAGACCCTATATCATTTTACTATTATCAAAACCTAACAATTTACCTTACGGAGAAAAAACATCTTAAATTCTTTAGTATTGCAAATCAAAACCCAGAATTACAAAAATAACACAGGTCCAATCCCTGTAGCTTTGATTTACAAATTCCATTATAAAGCAATGAACATTGCATTAGCCTTTAAAGCCCTAATATATAGCCGAAAAGGTGAAACCCTATTTTTGTAAATAGATTTGATTAATTTACCTAAGGAATGGATACTCAAACGTGCAATGTATTTAGGTCCAATTGTACCTTTGAGCCCAAACACAAAAAGTAAAGAAATAAAGCAATACAAAGATGACAAGGAGAAATTGTCCTTTAACAGAAAATTAGTGAGCTCTAGAATTGATAATAGTGTCTTAGAGTTCATTTGACCTACAAAGAGTCTCTAGAACCCCTTTTGTGATTAACATTCCTATTAAAGACTTACCTAAGTACTCAACATCTAATATCCTATCTTTAAAACTTCAAGGTGTAGATTACAACAAAACTATTCCTCAACTCATTTATAAAACACCAGTAAGTAACAATCTCCCCCAAAGTCTCTAACTTTTTCGTAAATAGCAAAGAATGTGAATAATGAGTTATATGTATTAGAGAAAGAATTCGAGGCTAAAAAAATTTGCATGATGATTTCTATAATTTATAAAATAAAAAAAAGGTAATGATTTTTTAACAACTTTTTAAAGCAAAGGAAACAAATTCAGGAAAGATATTATGAGTTTGTTAACAAACATACATTGAATATAACATAGAATATCTTTTTAGATCCATCATCAACAACAAAAAAAGGTGTGGAAAACTACAATAAGAGAAAAATTGCAATTAGAAAACCGTCCTTTTATGAAATTAGGATTCCTTACAAACAAAATGTAGTCATAGGGTCCCCTTTGAAAAAAAAATGAAAGTGAAAATGTGAACCTAAAAGATATTAAAAAAATTATTTGCCAAAACACTAATACTTATTTTCATACGATAAGAGGACAACTATCTAAGATCAGGAAAACTCTGGAAAACCCCCTTATGATAACAAAGAAAGATGTAATAAAGAACCCAATATTCAAGCCTTACAAAGTGTTAGGTAGCAACTCAGATAAGTTTAGGGAGAAAAATAATGAAGAATTCCTCAATGCCATACAAAGACAATTGAATAGGACTAATGAAAATATTGTTTTTGATTATCCTAAGTCTTTAACATATTAAACTTTAAACACCATTCAAAATTAGAGAAGAATTCCTCAATGCTATACAAAGACAATTAAATAGGACTAATGAAAATATTGTTTTTGATTATCCTAAGTCTTTAACATCTTAAACTTTAAACACCATTCAAAACCAGAGCCAAGCTAAGGTTAAAACTAGTAGCTCCTAAGAAGTGAAAATGATAGATGAAGAGGATGTTGAGGCTTCACCTTGGGCTTTAAGCAGAAAAAGAACTGTCTTTTCCTCTTTCCTCTTCTAATATTTCTTTTTGGCTTTTCACTAGGCGTTTAATTGTGGGATTTAAAGGAGATAGGTTATGTTGGTTTTTAAAGCTCTTGTTGGCTTTGGGTAAGGAGTAGTTTTAGTATCATTTTCTATATTACAAGGATTCTTTGGTTAGGAAATTAGGGTTAGAATTTGCTTCACCTTTAATAAATTCAATATTAAAATAAAAATAAATTAGGGTTAGAATTTGCTTCACCTTTAATAAATTCAATATTAAAATACAAATGCTCAAAATCATTTTCCATTTGAAATTTTTTAAAGGCAATTTTTTAAAAATCTTTCAATAAATTTTTTTGGTTAGATTTGCAATCAACACGAAAAAGAAATCATTAATTCAATAAGTCACCTTGAAACTTCGAAATGCATAAAACAATAGATAAATTTTCTTTCTTAATCATTGAATAATTAATTTGCATAGGTTCTAATGTCCTAAAGTGTATTGTATAATTTTCTCTTTGTCATTAACCTTTTATTTTAATATACCTCCATATCCCTAATCATAAGAATCCATTTTTATAATTATAAACACATTAGGGTAAGCTATATGTAAGATAGGGATGCCTCTCTCTATATCTTTGATTTACTTTACTAAAATAGTGTGTTCTTCCATCTAAAGATTTGGATTTTTTCTCAATCTATCATGAAGAGGTCTACAAAGCTTATTTAGGTTAGGATAAAAATCCATAATATAGTTTGGGCTACCTAAAAAACTTTGCCATTATTTTCTATCAAATATTTCATTAGGGAATTTGTTTCTAAATTCCAAGATCCTCTCAATTGATGTGATTATTCCATTATGGATATAGGATCCCAAAAACCTAACCTTAGTTTGAAAAGGCTAAGTTTTGTTTCTTACACTACTAACCTATTCTTCTTAATGATATGGATGAAGGTTTTGATGTGTTTCAAATGTAGCTCTAGTGTTAAGGGAAAAATTAAGACATTGTCTATGTAAACAATGAAAAATTCAAAGCATGTGGAAAATATCTCATTCATTATCCTTTGGAATTCAAAAGGTGCATTCTTTAATCCAAAGGAATCACATTCCACTCATATTGCCCAAATGGAACAACAAAAGTGGTTTTATACCTATCTTTCGGGTCTATTTAAACTTCCAATTTCATATCAAAATTTAAAAATATTTGAAAATTGTAACGTTTTTGAAGTAAATATTTTTTTTGGGAATGAATATTCCAAATGCACTTTAGGGCTTTGTTAAGAGGCTTGTAATTTATCACTAATATGAGCATACCTCTTTCCTTTTTCAGAATTTTTATTTATATAGAAGGCTACGTAACTTTAGGAGACCTAAAGAGAGAGATTAGCTTTTTCTTTAGCAAATCATTGATTTCTTGCTTGAAAATTTGTTATAAATCTTTGTTTATTGCTATAGGATGGGCTTTTGTATGAGTTCATTTTTCATTGACATCTTTTTCATATGAAAAATCTATAATGTGTTGTTTTCTATTCCAAAAAGGCATTAGGTAAATCAGTACATATCTTACTTTCAATGGCTTCTTGCAAATTATTTATTTATTTTTATTTTATTTTCTTTCGTTATACTTGTTTCTCTATTCTTTCAGTCACTACATCTTTCTTTAAATATGTCAATTGTTTTTTTCAACCGATTATGCTATTCAATTGGTTTCTATAAATTAAATAGGCTTTTATCAAATTGATCGCTTAGTTTTGGATTTTTCTATGAAAGGAAAGAAAAAGTTTTTTATTGTTGATTTTTGTTGAAATACTTCATGGCTCACTATTAAGGGGTTATTAAATTTATGAAAGGTGTTCCTAAAATGACCATATGGTGTATATCCTTAACTATCACAAAAGAGGTTTTGACTGAAAACTCACTTTAGCAAACTTTAAGTTATTAGTAGCTTTGAGTCTTTCTTAGTTTTTGTAATACTTTTTTGGTGAATATTCCTTGTTTAATGCAATTCAAATCAGGTCTTGTGTCAAATAACACAATTGTCTTAAATATTTTTGGGACATTATCTAGTTGAGTATGAACAAGAAGCCTTCGAGTAATTTTTTTGTAATGCTAGACACTTTGAGACCTTTTTACATTGGTCTATTGTATATGAGTTCAAAGATTTATTTGAATCCTTTTGGTATCTATGCCAGTAGTATATGATGTCATATGCCCTTACATGAACTTAGAGTTCATCAGTATGCCAAACCTTGGAGATTTTTGACATATAAGCTTCTAGGTGTGTAAAATTGACTCCATTGGATGGGTACGACTATGGTGGTTGAATTAAATGTGTTCTGATGCCTTAGAGGTGGTTAGACATGATTTATAGACTTATTGGACACTTAGAAAGCTTAATTGGAAAAGTTGATGCACATAAGGGCTTATTTGCGAATTGTTGAAAGTTAAGGGACTTAAAAGTAATTTTTCAATTCTTGGAGGACCAATATGTAATTTTATAAATTTAAGGGGCTTAATTATAATTTTAAAAAGTACGATGACCAAATTGAAAATAAAAGTTTTAGTTATTCTTACATTTTGGGCTTAATTGCAAATTTAGGAAAAGTTTGGAGGGTATTATGGTAATTTCATATAACCTAAGGGTAAAAGGGTAATTTTTACCATTTTTTGTCAAAGAAGAGTCAAAATTCTAGACTCTTCTTATGTGTGGCCGTGCACTTCATGTTCTTTAGACTTAAACCATCATGTTCTTCACAGTTTAGGCCCTCACCAAAATTTCACCAAGTTTTTTATTCTTTAACCCAAACCTAGGTGTTCTAAGGTAATTTGGCGTCAAGGAACTCAAATCTATCATTAGATTTGAGAAATACTCAAAGGATTTGAAGATATCACCAAAGGAAGGTTTAGGTAAATTTTATCTCATCTCTCTCTACATTATGTTTTTGAGTTTGGTGTTAAGATATGTTGTTCTCCATGCTTGAATATGCATGAAACATGGTTTAGATGAAAGAAATGAGTCATGGAGATGTTTCTTTAAGTCAAAACCAAAAATGCTCCCTTTTGGGGAAAGTTTGTGAATTTTTGAATAACTTTTGAAATTGATGGTTTAAATGAATTCTATGGTGTTAATTGTGCATGTATAATGTGAATTGATGATGAAGAATGAAGAAGATGCATGTTGGTTAAGGTTAGGCCGAAATGATGAAGAAGAGTTGTGTAATGATAAATGTAGCTTAAATGAAGGAAGTTGGTTTGAATGAAGTGGTGGAATGTGTCATTGAGTGGAAGTGTTACTATATGACGTGATAGGAGCATGAAATATTATGATAAAGTCTTGAAAATGTGACTTGAAAGTTATGCACTTTAAGTGTTTGATAAATTGCTTAGGTGAACTTGGCTTAAGATTTAAGGCCATATAATGGTATGCATTGGAAAACATTTTCATGTTTACTTAGAGTGAACTTGGATCGATGCATAGGTTGATGAGAAATGGCCTAATGTGCTTGGATAAAGATGTCCTTAATTATGCTTTGAAATGAGTAAGTATTGGAATAAAGGCATTAAATTCCTTAGGAAATGCAAAAGAAAAGCTAATGTGAATAGTAAGGAAGTGACCATGTGAGGCATTTAATGGTCGTATTCTATAGCTTAAAGGGAGTGGTATTGTGTTTTATACACTTATGTGATAGTTTATAATTATGAAATTTGTATTTAAGTAGTAATTTCATCGTATGTCTTTTTATGCATAAAGGCTCGAGAGCTGTGAATCAAGGAGCTCGTACCGAGGACTGTTGAAATTAAGAGCATGTATATCTTCTTTTGAGGTGAGTTAGGGAAACCATATTTCTCAAATAGAATTGGAACATCCTAGGACGTGCCGAATGGATTATATGTGAATTTTGAACCTAGGCAATGTAGGGTAGAATTGAACTTCAAATGGATGCTAATATGCCTATGTATTTAAGAAACAATATTGTTTTGAATAACATTTTGTACTTGGAGTGCAAAAGATGACGTTTATTGCATGAAATAATGCTTTGAAATTTTCATATGCATGATCAAGCCATATTTGTTGAGTATATGTGTCCTTTTTGGCTTAAAGCCATCACAAGGTTTCATTTCATCGGTTGGACCAATGCCTTACTTGATTTTATACTTAAATTTTGAATATGATTTGTTTTGTGATTGGTGAGGTAACGATTGGCCAATCGTTACCTCACCAATCACAAGTGTGCTAGGCACAACTGATTAAACGACCCCTGTACCCTTAACGCTGGTACGTAAAAGGCGAGTCCCAGTATCGACACCTTTCTACGGGACTTGCGGGTGATTCCACACGTAGGGTCTGGACACCTACGAGGTCATCACCTAGGGTCATGACGCTCTTGTCGACTGTAGTCCGGACTTACCACGAATGAAGTCGAGCCAACACTGAGGATCGGTGTGTGCACGCTAGTTTGGCCGACTAATGGTGTCACACATGATTGTTTTGGCTTACCCTGATATTTATTTTTCTGACGAGATTTGATTTATACATGTGATGTTTTTATGCTTTGTGTATTGGAATTGGAATCTATGTTCACTGGAGGAGTGAATTAATAGGCTAGGACTGTATGGTTCCTAACCAATATACGTTGAGTCATAAACTAGGCCTATGTGTTTCTATGTGCTGTATGTTCACCTTATGGCTTATCTATACCGTTTTGGTGTGTATTGAGTTCTATTCATGATATATGTTTCTTTTGCTCACCAAGTACATAGTGTACTCACCCCCTCCGCTTCCCAACCATGCAGGTTAATTTGGTGAGTTTGAAGTTCTGAGTGGATCGTGTAGTCTTTTGACATTTTCGGGATATTACCACACGTGGGTAGTCTCTTTTTTGTACTTTATTTTGTAGTGGCTCATGATTATGTCGATATGCTTTATAATTTTGTAAATTAACTCTTGTCTGTCTTGTGGTTTGTAAATGACTTTATGTATGAACATTTTGTATTGTCGTTGAGATTGATATTTAGTTAGCCTTGCATAGTCAGGTTAAGGGTATCGTAAGTATCCTTAGCCCGGGTATGGAGTGGTTGTCATGTGCCCGATGTGGTTCCGGGTTGTGACATTTTTAGTGTTGTTAAACTTAAGTTTTTCATTGATTTCATTATCTGAATCACATTCTTCCCTGTTTATTTATTGAAGTGAATTTTTTATTGTTTCACTATCTTCCTTTTGTTTTTGTTTGAGTATTTTTAGTTATTGTTTTATCATATGGTTTAGATTAGATAATGTTAATTGTGAATTTTTGTTTCTTTTGGTTTTATCTATATGTTTGTTAAGTTGTAAGTAGAGGAGTTTGTCTTCCTTTAATTAGGTGTTTCAAATGATTGTTATGGTTTCACTAAGTATTCATTTTGAAAGTGGGGGTTCGGGATATGGTTTATGACTTCTAAAAAGTATCGTTGATCTTTTGTTAGTACATTGATTTGTTTTTCCCTTCTAATTGATTATTATCTATTGTTTCATTACTATTTAAAGAGACGTTAGTTTCTAATCCTAATGCTTCATTGTTAAATTCCTTGTCAGAATAATCATTAGAGGTTTTATTATCAGAGATCATTAATATTTCTTGCTCCAAATCTAAGCTTTGAAGTGAATTATTACTAATAATTATAATTATTCAAATTTAGTTATAATTTTAACAATTGAAAGTTTCTAGCCATATAACCTTTTTTTTTGTTGCACTTATAATATGTTATGTTTCTAAATTTTGATGTTAAAGGGAAGTTTTGGGGTTTGCTCATATATTTTCAATTTGGATTAAGTCTTTTCATAGTATCTTCTTTGTTTTTGGTAAAGAAACCAACTTTTATTTCGTAGAGCTTTGCTACAATCTTTATGGGATTTCTTATTACTCTTGTAAGAAATAACAAAATATTGGATCCAACCAGATTCTCTACAATAAACACATGCACAACTATTTATAATTTACAATTTGTTGACTTCCAATTTAAATATTAAAAGCTTATTGGTTTGAATTTCTAACAAATCTTCATTTGGAAGCTCACTTTTTGCAATTGTTATGATGTGATACTTGGGACTCCCTTCCACCTGAACCCTCTTGGTTAGAATGATAGTTGAAATGTGTTCAGATCAATTGATCAAAATGTTTTCTTTCTACTCTATAGTGGAGGTAGAGCTGCAGATAACTATTACAAACAAGGTTTAAACAATCAATTATTCATTTAACCAATACATAAAAAAGAATAATATACATTAATAACAATATATGATAATTGACAATTGTGTTAAATTAACCTAACTCCACCAACTTTTGAAAGTTGTTTGCTAGAAATTAAAGAATGTGGTTGAGACAAAATTGCTTTTGTTATTAGATCTTCATTAGGCCTAAATGACTATCCAATATTGACATATCAATTAGTAGTTACTAAAATACACATAAATTACAAATTTATATTAAATAACAATCTCTAGTCCATCTTAACTGGAAGGAAGCGAACTTGATTTATAGTTTCTCTTATTATGACCACTTTGGCAATATTTGACATATGGCTGGAATTTCCTTTTTTGTGATAGGCTATGAGGATTCTTCACTCCCTTTGATTCATCATTACCTTTTTGCCTATTCTTTTTAGGCCTATCGAGCATAACTCTTTCCAAAGGTGGATGAATCTCCTCATGGATGTATGGTGGCTAGAATTTTTTTCCTCTAAATTCTCATAAATTTCCATAAACCTCTATTCATGATAACAATCATCCACTTTCGCCTCTAGTTGTTGTTTGACATGAAAAATGGCACTAATTGCATGACTACAAGGATATCCATAGAGTTCTCAACGCCTACAAATGCAAGTTTGCTCCCTCTCTAAGTGGATAACATGTGTGTCATCTCCATTAGTCTTTTTATACTTATTTATTGCCATTCTAAATAACTCTCCATCTCATTGCATTCTTTTATTCTTGTTGAATCTTTTCATCATCCCCCTTTCATCTCTTAGATTCTTCCTTAAGGTCGAAATGCCTCTTTAACATGGTTCTAATAGTCTCTAACATGCTAATGATAGGGTAGTCTTTATCCACCAAAATTTAAGAGTTGAAATTTTCACTCATATTATTGTCCATAATTGAACATTTAGACTTGATGCTTTGGAAAACCTTACTTCATATTTTCTTTGGGTATTCAAGTAAGTTTGTATACATCTTAATGCAAGTTGGTTTAATTTGATGAGCCTGTAATCAAATTCTTGGGATAATGTTGCCCATAAATAGTTCCATAATGCTTTCCAAAGATCCTTTCCCTTCCCTTTCCCTACCCAACTATGATATATATGCCTTGCAAACATCTTATTTGTAGTAGAGGGCAATACATCGTTCTTGATTTTAATGCTTGGCTTGGATAAGATGTTTTTCTTAACGTGTCTCATGATAAAGTTCTATATAATGACCTGTTTGTTGGATTGCATATATGCTTTACATTGTAAGGTTTTAGCTTCCAGTATTTATTTTTCTTTCATATTAAGCATACAACTCAAATGGACAACCATCAATGTAATCATATCTTATCCTTTTTGTTTCATTCCTCTTAAAACTCAAGTTAAATCCTATGATTACTTTATAATCAACAATCACTTTCTTAAAGTGTTTAGCATTATCAAAAATTACCCTTAACATCCATTCACTTGTAATAACTCTAGGAACATGTCTATTAATTTCACTAAGTTACCTTAAAATAGTGTCTAATTCTTAACCATTGGGATATTCATCACGGCCAACAAAATCTTAAGATTATAAGAGTCAATTTAAATTATGTTATAATCTTCATCAACACTAATTTTAAATTTTGAGTCAAATTCCCTTCTACTATGACCAGCCAACTCACTTCCTTCTTAAGCACCCATTTCGTACACTTCTTTATAATCTAAATCATCACCCAACTCTCCTCTTTCTTGAGCACCCATATTAGAAGCACCATCATCACTAATTTCAATATCACTACCAATTGATTCTACATCTCCTAAATCACCTCCATCATCCACTCAAACATCATTATTACCTCCCATATCCACTCCAATATTAATATTACCTCTCACATACACTCCAATATTAGTATTACCTGCCAAGTTAACATTAGCATCACTGTGACTCCTAAATCAAATGCTACTCCACTATCACAACCCAATTTAACTCCTACACCATTATTAAAACTCAAATCCATTTTAGTACCACCTTCCAATTCCACAACCATCTCATTTTTATGCCAATTATTATACCATATTAACATTAGTATAGATGGTGCGGATTTATCTACATGCTCTGGATAAACATCAATTATACCATACACCTCTAACATTTTAATCAAATCCAATGCACTCTGATTGAATTCTAACCTCCTCAAACCTTCTTCCAACCCATTCTTAGGAAACAACAACCATGCACTAATAATAATTATATATCCTAAAATATCCCCCATTTCTCATACCTTTCTTAAACTCACATAATCCAAGGCCACATTGTCAAAATATCTTGTGGCTTACCAATATACTTCAGTGTACCTTTTAGCATAAAATGTCCACCATGAAATATCCTCATACTATCTCTTCCATTTACTTCCATCTTATATAGATAAATTTTAAAAAGAAACTATTATTATAGAAGCAATATACCTTTAAAATTAATATATGACCATCGTCTCATATTCAAAGAATTATTTTCTTTTTCAATGCAAAATAGTAATATTTTGTGAAATGCCTAATCTCTTCATAATTAATTTCTCAACTTTATGTGAGTTATTCACATGTGTGGATACCAAATTCATTTTTTGTAAATCTTGATTCCATTAAAATCATTTAAAACAAAGAGAAATTGTTTACCATAATATGTTAACATATTAACATGTGTTACTAATATATGATTCCATAAGAATACTGATAGATGGATATTTGACTATATTTTACCACCCATATTTGATGTATTTTGCTTGATATTTTATACTTTTATCCTATATTTGGTACTTAATATGCTCCAAGTGTGTTTATAGGTGATAATTACCTTCATGGACCTAAATGAGAGGAATTCAGACAAAAACACAGCACAAAAGAAAAAATCAACAATCTTGAAGGAGTGCACAGCCGTGCACTTTTGTTATTCAGCGATTTCCAATTATGCACATTCTTGTGCACGACTATGCACCCGATCGTGCATAAAATAAAAAGTTATGTTTTCATATAAAAGGGATGTTTCAAAGGCAAATGAAAGAAAGGAAGTAGTTAGCACTATTCTGAGACCTTTAAAGGTGATTCCAGAAGAGATTCAGAGCTTAAGGAGTAGGAGACATGGAGTTTTTATCAAGAGATCCATTAGAACACAAGATCGGTTGTCTATATTGTCAGAATACGTGATATAGAACAATAAGGAAGATTTAGAATTATGATTCCAATGTTTTCTATTCTAATTTTCTGTATGGATATGATTTCATGTTCGTCGATATATAACTAATTTTTCTATTAGTGTCTAGGTAAAATGAACCCTAGTTGAATACTTTGACATGTTTTGATTGTTTTGTTAATACAATTGAGTTGATTGATTATTGCGATCCAATTTTCTATTTTATGATTCTCTGTTAATCTAATTTATTATACTTTAATATGATTTCATACTTAGTGATTGAGAAATCCCAGGTTAAATAGATCCATAATAATTGGAAAGAGTTTATTGCAATACTAAAGATAGGACAACATAAATCTTTTAGATTAGGGTTAAACCCAATAGAGGGATTCATAATACAGTAAAGCAATTCTATAAGTTTTAACTTGAGTAATTCAGTTAGAGATCTTAGAATTAGTTGTTAGTAGACTCAAAATCAGCTACTATCATACTTTAGGAATCTTCACGGTCCAACAAATCAACAACACAATTGCATGACAAACAATCAGTTAGTTAAGGGTTTATGGGGATTTGAAGCCTAGATACTAATCATTTGATATCGATAAATAACTTAGTAATTTAGGAAAATTTTGCTTAAATCGTGTTTCTTTGTTTACTTTAATTGTTTAATTTTAGTTTCATTAATTCAACCGCAATCAATTCATAGGCTAGATAATAAAAACAACAGTAATCACTAGTAATTACAGTCCTCGTGGGATCGACTTGTATTTGCTAGTACTAGCTACTACTACACCGTGCACTTGCGATATTAAATATTGATCACTCACGAAAAAGGTCAACCAAGTTTTTGGCTCTATCGCCAAGGACGGTGCTATTAGAAACAATTTAGTTTTTTTTATCCAATCATTCTTTTATTTGTTGGTCGTGTTTTATTTATTTGTTTTTACTTTACATGATTTAGTTTGTTTTACTTTAATTTCTTGTTTTTATTTTATGTTATTTAATTTATTTTTGTTAGATAGGTTACTTCCTTAGTTTAGGCTAGAATACAATTCAATTTATGATATGAAGTAACACTAAGAACTTATTTGATGTAGATCCTGAGATAGAAAGAATTGTGTGTAGGAATCATCATAGAACAAACCTTAGGGAATTTGAACTAGATTTTTGAATAGAGGACTTGAAAGGTCACGCGGACACCAAAGATTCACATAATATGGAGAACCAACCATGAACAATGTTAGACTATGCTAGGCTATATTTAAATGGCATGAAATCCAGCACAGTGAGATCAACTGTACAAGTGAACAATTTTGAGATCAAGTCGAGCATTATTCAGATGGTGAAACAGTCAATCCAATTTGATCAACTTTAAGATGAGGATCCCAATGCGCACATCTCTAACTTCTTAAAGATCTGTGATACTTTTAAAATAAATGGAGCAAATGATAATGCCATCAAATTGTGTCTATTTTCTTTTTCTTTGAGAGGAAAAGAAAAGAGTGGATCAATTATATGCCACGTTTGTCATTGACCACCCGGGATCAAGTGGTGGAAATTTTTTTGCTAAAGTATTTTCTTGCTGCGAAGACTATGAAGCTGAAAAACGACATCTATTTGTACTCCCAAACTGAAGGAGACTTAATATATGACACTTGGGTGAGATTTAAGGAGATGCTTTGACAATGCCCACCTCATGGATTACCTCTGTGGATGCAAATCCAAACATTTTATAACGGGATAAGTTAGAATACTAGGAAATCAATTGATGCAGCAGCTGGAGGGACTTTGAATAACAAGACACTTGAAGCGACCCAAGAGTTGATAGAGGATATAGCCATGAATAATTATCAATGGTGCTCAGTTAGAACACAAACCACTGATAGGCCATTTGAAGTATACAAAGTAGACGCAGTAATGAGACTAGCGAGTCAAGTGGAAGCCCTGAGTAAGAAGATAGATAACATTACTATAGCTCTACAAGGAAGAGTGATGCAATGTGAACTGTGTGGGATAGATCACCTAGGACAAGATTGTCAATCAATTCAACCCAAATATATAGACTATTTGGGAAATTCTCTAAGATCTCAAAATAACCCCTATAGTAACACATACAGCCTAGGATAAAGGAACCACCCTAACTTCTCATAGGAAAATCAGAGACAACAAAGGAACAACCCTCCACTTATATTTCAAGCATAAACATCACAACCAAGGAAACTAGGAATGGATGAGCTAATACTATAATTCATTCAGGATTTAAAGGTGAAAAATTAGCAAAATGAAGCATCTATATGAAACTTGGAGATAAATTTGACCAACTTGCCAAATCTGTTGCAAAGAGACCTAAAGGGAGTTTTCCGAGCACAACTGAAATGAATCTGAAGGAAAGGATGTTCACACATGTGGAAGAAGAAAGGGAAGCAAGAATTAGAGACAAATTAGTGGAAATCCTTGCTGAAATGAAAGCTAATCAACATAAAATTAAGAATAAAGAAAAGATAGAAGATTGGTTTCATGAATGGAGGGACATTTTAAAGAGAGCTTCTGGAAGAAAAGAAAAGAGTTACAAATCATAAAAGGGCTAGCAAATGGTTCATACAAAGTAAATATAATCTAAAGAAAATCAAGGAGTATCAACTTGCAATTCCATACCCCATCTTAGCGCAGGAATTTCAAAAGAAGCAGGGCTGAATGAGGTCCTAGATATAATAGGACAACTGAAGATGTGACTTGACCTTGCTGAATCTATAAAAAAGAAGTTATTAAACGAAGAGGAACTGAAGAAGTTGGAGAGTGAAGCATTAATCAAGGAGATCTCAAACAAGGTAACAACACTACCATAGAAACAAGGTGACCTAAGGAATTTTTATATTCCTTGTACTATAGGTAGTGTTAAAGTGGATAAGGTTTTTGCAGATTTAGGAGCCGACATGAGTATGATGCCTTGCATTATGAGCAAAAAGATGGAATTAGGTGAACTAACACTGACTAGCATGTGCGTGCAAATGGCTAACAAATCCCTTCACCATCCTAGCGGCATAATTAAGATGTACTTGTCAAGGTTGAATTCACCTTTCCTACTGATTTTACCATCTTGGACGTAGATCAAGACTCAGTGATATCCATTATCCTTAGGTGACCATTCTTACTCAGTGATATCCATTATCCTTACGTGGCCATTCTTAGCGACTGCCAAGTCTCTTATAGACGTTGACAGAGACAAGTTAATTCTAAGAGTGGGAGACGAGAGGATTACATTTAGAGTCTCCGAAGTTAAGGAAAACCTTTTGAAATTGTGGATACTATCAAGACAGAGAAAAATTGTGATAGAGTGTTGCATAGTTCCATCTACAAGGAGCCTCCCGATAAGCCACAAATTCAAAAGAATAATTGAAAGAATAAACCAAGAAAGAAGGGTAGTAGAAACCACAGTCAGGTAACTTACTTATAGGTTATGAAACCTGTAGTTAGGCTACAATCACATGAATCATTTAAACCACCTTGAGCAAAATAAGTACGTCGAGCTAGAGACTTTAACCTAGCGCTCCTTCGGAGGCAGCCTAAGATTTAAGATTTTCTTTTGTTATATTACTTTCATATTTTTATTTCGTTTTTATTGTTTGATTATTGTTTGATTATGTTATTTTTATTGTTATTTCCTTTAATTTTTTCTCCTTTTCTTTTCGTTTATTTTTGTGAGGATAAGTTAGCATCGAATGGATCAATATCAAGAAATTACCACAATCAAGAAAGTACCAAATAACCCTCTCACTTGAATATTTAATTGTATTAACATTAAGGATAATGTCCAATATTAAATATGAGGATGGGTTAACTGAATTTTGAATTTTTAATTGAATTCTTCAATTTTATTATAATCTTGATTTTAAGTTTTATTAACTGATGTCTTGAATTAATTGAGATCTGTCTATGAATACTATATGTTGTTGTTGAATATTGATTTGAATTAATGTGCAGGAAGATGAGGGTAATGAAGTTAATTTTCTAAGTCATATTTTTTGTAATCATTGAAATTTTCAAGTTTAATAAAATTTGCATATTATTTACACACATATATATACCCATCTTTTTCATGAGCTTTTGAGCCTAAAGAGAAATTTTCATAAAATTTTTTAAAGCTCCTTTTATTCTTTTATGTGTGTTATTGTGTATACTAAGATAATTCTAGAAGCTGCTTTTATTATACTATCGAGACCATATTTGTTAAATTAGAAGCATTGATATGATGAAGGCATTTAGATTCACCAACTTGCTTAGCTTATTTTCTAACAACCTTAGACCACCCGCTTACAGATATTGTCCACTTTGGGCCTTGGCCTAGTTAAGCCCTCACAGTTTTGCTCTTCCCATACCTTAGGAAAACACATCTATGAGGGAGAAGTATCTATACCCTTATAAGGTGTACTTTATTATCCTCTCCAACTGATATGGGATCTCACCATCCACCCCCCTTTAGGGCTCAGCGTCCTTGCTGACATACCAATTCAGGTACTGGCTCTGATAGACACTAGAGTTTTGATCGACACTAGCGTGCAAAGGTCCTTTGTTAGTGTGACCTTCGCCGAAAACATTAGTTGTCCCCTGAAGCTGTTAGATCCCCCTCTTATTATGGTCACTCCTCTTGGAGAGCAAGTGGCTTATGATGAAGCATATACAGCCTGTGAGGTAAAGGTCAGTGATGATATGTAGAGGCAAATCTTATTGCCCTTGATCTCCAGGATTTTAAGGTGATACTTGGGATTGACTGCTTAGAGAGATATCACGACAGGGTTGATTATTATAAGAAAGAGGTGGAGTTTGACACTCAGGGTAGAGTCTTGATTAAATTTACTGGTGACTGACAGATGTTCCTGAGTTGTTTGATATCGATGGTTAAGGCCAAGAAGTTGATTCTTCGGGGATGCCAGGCATTCCTCGCACATGTGATTGACATTTTGGCATAGAGGGTCGAACTTGGAAATATCCCCATTGTGTGTGAGTTCGTCAATGTCTTTGCGGAGGAGTTACCAGGATTGCCACCTGATCGGTGGTTTGATTTTACTATTTATTTGGTCCCGGGGACAATACTGATATCTATACTGCTGTATCACATGGCACTAGCAGAATTGAAAGAGCTGAAGGTTCAGTTGCAAGAGTTATTGGACAAAGGTTTCATCACACTTAGTCATTCACCGTGGGGAGCACCAATATTGTTTTTCAAGAAGAAGGATGGGACTCTCCGCTTATATGTTGATTATCGACAGTTAAACAGGGTTACCATCAAAAATAAATATCCACTCCTTAGGATTGATGACTTGTTTGATTAGTTGATATGAGCTACATTATTCTCAAAAATAGATCTGAGATCCGGGTATCATCAGTTGAAGATTGCTGAAAGTGATATGCACAAAACTACTTGCCGGACGAGGTATGGATACTATGAATTTTTGGTGATGTCATTCGGATTGACAAATGTACCTGTAACATTTATGGATCTCATGAACAAGGTGTTCCATCCTTATTTAGATCAGTTTATCATAGTCTTCATTGATGATCTTTTGATTTATTTTAAGGATGGGGAACAACATGCTAGACATCTCCGGATTGTGCTGCAAATACTTCGCAAAAGATAATTGTACGTAAAGTTTTCAAAGTGTGAATTTTGGATGAAGGAGATAGGATTCCTTGGGCATGTGGTATCAGGAGAAGGTATTTATATAGATTCAAAAAAAAGGTGGAAGCTATACTTAAGTGGGAACAGCCCAAGAATGTAACTGAAGTTCACAAATTTCTGGGGTTAACTGTTTATTATGAGAGATTTGTTGAGGGCTTCTCAGTACTTACAGCCCCTTTATTGAGGCTTACTCGGAAGGGGGTAAAATTTCAGTAGGATGAAAAATGCGAGGCAAGTTTTTGAGAACTGGAGAGACGATTGACTTCTGCACCAGTGCTTGCTTTACCTAACCAAAGGGTTGGGTATGAGGTATACAGTAATTCCAGTCGTCAAGGACTTGGCTGTGTACTTATGCAAGTTGGGCGAGTGATTGCATATGCTTCTAGACAGTTGAAGAAGCACGAATTAAATTATCCTACTTATGATTTGGAGCTCGCGATGGTGGTGTTTGCACTCAAGATTTGGAGACACTATCTTTACGGGGAGACTTGTCGTATATACACCGATCATAAGATTCTGAAGTACCTAATGACACAGAATAAGCTAACCTCAGACAAAGGAGATGGTTGGAATTAATTAAGGATAATAACTTAGTGATTGACTATCACTCGGGAAAAGCAAATGTGTTAGCCGATGCACTGAGTCGTAAGTCCTGTTCGGTAGTAACTGTCAGGAAAAATCCTTACATGACTTATTTGATGAGTATACGGAGCCTTAGAGTTGGACTCTTAGTGGCTTAGGATGACAGAGCACTGTTAGCACGGTTTGAAGTCCGGCCAACATTATTTGATGAGATTAGAAGATTATAGGCCGATGATCCTGAGTTAAAGGTCATTCGAGAGAAATTACCATCTAAAAAGGATGAGGGGTTTCGACTAAGAGAAGATAGGTTGTTAGTCTTCAGAAACAAAGTGTGTGTACCAGATGACCAAGATCTCAGGCGAGCTATCTTGGAAGAAGCTCATAGTTCGGCTTGTGCTATGCATCCTAGTAACACCAAAATGTATCGAACTCTTAGAGAAAGCTATTGGTGGCAAGGGATGAAGAGAGAGATGGGAGAATTTGTGGTCAGATTCCTTCCCTATCAACAGATAAAGGCAGAGCATCAGAAGCTAGTGGGTATGTTACAATCTTTGCCTATTCTGGAATGGAAGTGGGAGCATATGACAATAGACTTTGTAGTTGGACTACCTCGTACATCCAAGGGTCACGATGCTATTTGGGTTATAGTGGATAGATTGACAAAGTCTGCTCATTCTGTCTATCCACACAACCTATTCGTTGGAGAGGTTGGCAAAGCTGTATATTGATAAGATTGTGAAATTGAACGGGGTGCCAGTTTCTATAATATCGGATAGGCATCTGAGATTCACTTCTCGATTTTAGCCTAAATTCTAGGAATCTTTGGGGATTAAACTGAAGTTTAGTACTGCTTTTCACCCTATATTGATGGTTAGTCGGAGAGGACTATTCAGACGCTGGAGGACGCGCTAAGAGCATATGTGATGGAGTTCCAAAGGAGTTCGGACCGACATTTGCCTTTTTATAGAATTTGCTTATAACAATAGTTATTAGACAAGCATCGGTATGCCACCATATGAAGCACTTTATAGGAGAAAATGCAGGACACCTTTATGTTGGGATGAAGATAGTACAACCAAAGTTGAAGGAGCCGAATTGATAGAAATTACCACTCAAGAAGTAAAAGTCATCCGGAATAAAATGAAAGCCGCCCAGGATCGTCAAAAGAGTTATACGAATAAAAGGCGACGACCATTAGAGTTTGCAGTTGGTGATATGGTTTTTCTTCAGATATCACCATGGAAAGGTATAATCCGATTTCAGAGTCGAGGGAACCTGAACCCTCGATATATTAGACCTTTATATATCCTGGAGCGTGTCGGGATTGTGACGTATCGATTAGAATTGCCACCGGATTTAGATAGGATCTATAATATGTTCCATGTCTCGATGTTTAATAAGTATATACTGGACCCGTCTCAAGTTTTAGAGACACCTCCAGTGGAGCTAAAAGAAGACCTGAGTTTTGAGGTGAAACCAGTCCAGATTCTAGATCGACAGATAAAGAGGTTATGCAGTAAGAAAGTTCCCATGGTTAAAGTTCTTTGAAAGAGAAACAAGGTCGAGGAGATGACATGGGAACCTGAGGATGCTATGAGAGCTAATACCCCCATTTATTTGTATCCTCGACCTAGGAGTTTCGATGACGAAACTCTTTTGAGGGGGGAGGACTTGTAACGCCGGACTCTTTGAGCCTTTTTTATATTGGTCTACACTTGGAGATACTATTATATATTGACATATACATGGTTGTATATGAGTTCAAAATTGTATTTGAATCCTTTTGGTATATATGCGTGTGATATATAATGTTATATGCCCTTACATGAACTTACAGTTCATCGGTATGCGAAATATTGGAGATTTATGACATATAAGCTTCTAAGTGTGTAAAATCGAGTCCATTAGATGGATATGGCCATGGTGGTCAATTTAAAATTTTCTAATGCCTTAGAGGTTATTAGACATGATTTATAGACTTATTAGACACTTATAAAGCTTAATTGGAAAAGTTGATGTACATAAGGGCTTATTTGCAAATTGTTAAAAGTTAAATGTAATTTTTCAATTCTTGGAGGACCAATATGTAATTTTATAAGGCTAAGGAGCTTAATTATAATTTTCCAAAGTTCGAGGACCACAATGAAAATAAAAGTTTTGGTAATTCTCAAATTTTGGGCTTAATTACAAATTTAGGAAAAGTTTGGAGGGTATAATGGTAATTTCTCATAAGCTAAGGGCAAAAAGGTAATTTCATCATGTTTAGTCAAAGAAGAGTCAAATTCTAGACCCTTCTTCATCTTATGGATGTGCACCCCATTATTTGGCCTTAAAACAATTTGTTTTAATTAAAAGAAAAGAGAAGAAAGGAGGAGAGGAGGAGAAGAGGAAGTTTCGGCCCTCACCAAATTTTTACCAAGTTTTTGATTCTTCAACCTAAACTAAGGTGTTATAAGTTAATTTGGGGTCAAGGAACTCAAGTCTATCATTAGATTTGAGAAATTCTCAAAGGATTTGAAGATATCATTAGAGAAAAGTTTAGGTAAATTTTGTCTCATCTCTCTCTACATTATGATTTTGAGTATGGTGTTAAGATATGTTGTTCTCCATGCTTGACTATGCATGAAACATGGTCTATGTGAATTAAATGGGTCATGTAGGAGCTTCTTTAAGCCAAAACCGAAATGCCCTCTCTTTGGTGAAAGTTAGTGAAATTTTGAATATCTTTTGAAATTGATGGTTTAAATGAATTCTACGATGTTAATTGTGTATGTATAATGTGAATTGATAGTGAAAATGAGGAAGATGTTCATTAGAAGGAGTCTTTCAAGTTTATGCCTTTAGGTGTTTGATAAAATGTCTAAGTGAATTTGGCTTAGGATTTAAGGATTTTAATGGTGTGCATTGGAAAGAGGCTTTTATGTCTACTTAGAGTAAACTTGAATTTTTGCTTAGATTGATAAGAAGCTGCCTAATGTGCTTGGATAAAAATGTGCTGCATTATGCTTTGAAATGTGTAAGTATTGGATCAAGGCATTAAATGCCTTGGAAAATGTAAAAGAAAGCTTATGTGAATAATAAGGGTTGAGTTTTATACATTTATGTGATGGTGTATAAATATGAATTATATGTTTGAGTAGTAAGTACATTACGTTTGTATGTATAAAGGCTCAGGAGCTGTGGATCAAAGAGCTCGTATAGAGGATTGTTAAAGTTAAAGGAGTGTAAACCTTCTTTTGAGGTAAGTTGGGGGAAACATATCTCTCAAATGGGATTAAAACATCCTAAGACATGCATGATTGACTTGTATGTGAATTTTGAACCTAGGTAATGTATAGTAGAATTGAATCTTAAATACATGCTAGTATACTTTTGCACTTGGAGTGAAAATGATGTTGTCATTACGTATTTTGAGAAATGATATTGTTTTCATCAATTTTGCACTTGGAGTGTAAAGGACAATGCTTTATTTTTTGAAACTACAATTTTGAACAACTTTGCACCTGGAGTGCGAAAGATGACTTTTATTGTATGAAATAATGTTTTGGAACTTACATATGTATATCTGAGTCATGTATGTTGCGTGTATGTGTTTCCATTTGGCTTAGAGCCATGGCAAGGTTCCATTTTATCATTTGGATCGATAAATAGAGACATGGTACCTTACTTGATTTTTGTACTTAATATTTTATACGATTTTTTGTGATTGGTGAGGAAACGATTGGCTAATCGTGTGCTGGGCACAACAAATTAAGCGACCCCTGTACCTTTGACTCTAGTACATAAAAGTCGAGTCTTTGTAATGATATCATTCTACAGGACTTGCGGGTAATTGCACACCTAGAGGTCTGGTCACCGACGAGGTCATCACCTAGGGTTATGACGCTTTTGTCGACCGTAGTCTGGACTCACCACAGATGAAAGTGGAGCCAACACTAGGATTCGGTGTGTGTGCACACTAGTTTGGCCAACTAGTGTTGAAACACATAACTATTTTGGCTTCCTGATGAGACTTGACTTTTACATGTGATGTTTTTCTACTCTTGTTTACTAGAATTGGAACCTATGTTTACTGGGTGAGTGATTAATAGGCTAGGCCTATGAGGTTCCTAAATAGTATATGTTTGAGTCATAGGCTAGGCCTATATGTTTTTATGTCATGCATATTCACCTCATAGGTGCGTTATATGTGTAAAATCTGTCCTCAAGTTATCTTGACCGTCTTGGTGTGTACCGGGTTCTATTTACGATATATGTTTTCCTGCTCACTGAGTACATAGTTTACTCAACCCCCTTGCTTTCAAACCATGCAGGTTAATTTGGTGAGCTTAAAGCTCTGAGTAGATCTTGCAGTCTTTTGACATTTTTAGGGCATTATCGTACATAGGTAGTCTCTATTTTATACTTTTATTGTATAGTAGCTTATGATTATATTAATATGCTTTATAATTTTGTAAATTAACTCTTGTCTATCTTGTGGTTTGTAAATGACTTTATGTATTAACATTTTGTACTATTGTTGAGATTGCTCTTGAGTGGGCTTCAAAGTCTTAAAGTTATGGTAAAGTTTTAATGTGAATACAGAAGTGCGTTTGAAACTGATTTACAGGTGTTTTTTATTTTGAGATTTTCAAATTACAGTCGTTGTGCTGCTGAAATGTTTTTAAAGATATCAAACTAGCCTTGCATAGTAGGGTTAAGTGGTACCGTGAGTATCTTTAGCTCGGGATTACGGCGGTTGTCATGTGCCCGATGTGGTTCTGGGTCGTGACAATTATATTAGTATCAGAGTCAGTACCTAAACCAGTATGTCAGCGAGGATGCTGGGCCCTAAAGGGAGTGGATGGTGAGATCTCATATCTATTAGAGAGGGGAATAAAGTACGCCTTATAAGGGTATTGATACCTCTCCCTCAAAGATGCGTTTTCCCAAGGTATGGGAAGAGCAAAACCATGAGGGCTTGGCTGGGTCAAGGCCCAAAGCGGACAATATCTATGAGCAGGTGGTCTAGGGCTGTTACATTTTTTTTAAAATTAAGATATCCAAAATTTACTATTAGGAATAACCAAGTTGAGTTTTAGCCTTTTTCATTGTTTAAACTCAAATTATAAACCTTTATCCTATTTTTCTTTGAAGACTTTTAACTGTATTGAACCTTAAAGGTTATTTACATTATTTACTTATTGAGACTTGAAATTTGTGAAAGGTCCAATATTACTTGAATTGTGGTACTGAATGTTTATTATGAACAAAAAATGAAAAATGAAAAAAAAGTTTATGGTACCTATAGAGTTGCATTGAAAAGACCTATGTATTTTGTAAACAATTCTTGTACTATTTCTTTCAGTAAATTTCCTTCAATTTAACCTTTTTATTATCCCAACCATACCGCACCTAAACCCTATTACAACCTTATAAAGACATTTTGATTTTTGTTTCTAGTTTGTTCATAAATGGTGGAGATGTTATTTTATTGCAAGCCTATAGTAAGAGTTCTATTATGCTTGATTGAGAGTTTTGATGCTTTTCACCCTACTCTTGGTGAGGGCGTAAAGAGAAATGTTTTTTATTTCAATGCGATTATTGATATGATTACTATTAATATTGCTTAGGAAGTTATTTTTAGGACAACTTGACTCTAATTATATGTTAATTTGATTTAATAGGATATGATGATGTATAGTATGAATGGACAGGTTGAGATTGATGATGGATTGATGTTGTGAAATTTATAATTTTGATTATAATTTGCTTAAGGATAAGCAAAAACTTAAGTGTAGGGATGTTTGATAGATGAATTTTTAACTATTTTTTGTCACTCATATTTGATGTATTTTGCCTAATATTTTATACTTTTATCGTATATTTGGTACTTAATATGCTCCAAGTGTGTTTTTAGGTGATAATTGCCTTCATGGACTTAAAGGAGAGGAATTCAGACAAAAACACAATGCAAAATAGAAAATCAGCAATCTAGAAGGATTTCGCAGTCGTGCAATTTTGCACGCCCATGCACTTTTGATATTTGACAATTTCCAATTATGCACGTTCCTATGCACGACTGTGCACACGATCATGTATAATCTAAAAGTTATATTTTCATATAAAAGTGGCGTTTTAGAGGAAAATGAAAGAAAAGAAGCGGCTGGCACTGTTTTGAGACGTTCAAAGGTGATTATAAAAGTGATTCGAAGCTTAAGGAGTAGGAGATGCGGAGTTTTTATCGAGAGATCCATCAGAACAGAAGATTAGTCATTTATATTGTCAGAATACACGATAGGGAACAATAAGGGAGATTTAGAATTATGATTCAGATGTTTTCTTTTCTGTTTTCTGTCTATATGGTTATGATTTCGTGTTCACCAATGTATAGCTAATTTTTTATTAGTATCTAGGTCAAATAACTCCTAGTTGAATACTTTGACATGTTTTTTATTTTTTTGCTAATGCAATTGAGTTGATTGATTGTTGTGATCTAATTATCTATTTTAGATTGTCTATTAATTTGATTTATTAGACTTTAATATGATTTCATACTTAGTAATTGAGAAATCCTAGGTTGAATAGATGCACGATAATTGTAAAGAGTTGATTGCAATCCTAGAGACAGAACGACATAAATTTTCTATATTATGGTCAAACCTAATAGAGGGATTTATAATACGGTAAAGCAATTCTATAAGTTTTAACCTAAGTAATTCGATTAGAGATCTTAGAATTAGTTGTTAGTAGAATCAAGGTCAGCTATTAGCATACCTTAGGAATCTCCATGATCTAACAAATCAACAACGTAATTGCATTAAAAATAATCAATCAGTTAAGGGTTTATAGGGATTCGAAGCCTAGATACTAATCATTTGATATCGATAAATAATTCAATGACTTAGCCAATTCTTACTTAAATCATATTGCTTTGTTTACTTTAATTGTTTAATTTTAGTTTCATTAATTCAACCACAATCAATTCGTAGGCTAGATAATAGAACATCAGTAATTACTAGTACTTATCATCCTTATAAGATCAACCCCGTATTTGTAGGTACTAGCTATAGCTACATTGTGCACTTGCGGTATTAAATATTGACCAATCACAAAAAGGTCAATCAAATACCAAAAAAAAACAAAGAATAGGTATATTCCTGACCATTCATAATAACCTTATTTTCATGATCCAAATGAAAGTGCCATTGAAAAATATAATGTATCATTATAAATGTTCTAAATTATCTTTTGTTCATTTTTATCTAAAGTTTATAGATACAACTAAAATCAATCTTGAATATTATTGTGTCTATTTTATCTTTGAAGATTTTGTTACTAGCCTAGTTTATGATAGAAACTTAGTTTCATTTATCACAAGTAACACTACAGAAGATTTAGAATTTGAGCCAAACTATTAATGGAAATTTGTTTCTCTACAAACTATTGATGAACATGTATTAGCACTACAAAAAGTCTAGAATTTGCTTATTTGCATAAACAAAGAGAAATTGTTCACTATAATGTCTTAATATGTTTGACAAGATTCTGATCTTATCCCACATTCAAATATAATCCAAACTATATAAATAAATAGAATTCAAATTGTAATCCAAAGTTAAATTTCATCTCCCATTTCTACTTTCATTCCTCCTCTTTCACTTATAATAATGTGTAAAAGCATAAAGTCATGCATAATATGTTAAACACTTATTTTAACTCCCAAATGCTCATATAAATAGAAAATAGAAACTTTATGGCGATTATTAACAATTAATAATTTAAACTATTATAGTAATCACCAAAATTTTAGAAGCTCCAATTCTCACAAATGGCCACTCATTCATTGAAAGTCATTCAATTCAAACAATTACACTTTCAAACTAACTGAGAATGCTAACACTGAGCTTAAAATAAGTCAGTACTCAAAGTCTTAGAGGAATGGGTAAAGAAGCTCCAATTTAAACTCAGTAACTTATTAATGAACCATATATTTATAATTTACACATCTAAAACACCAATCAAAGCATGGAGAAACTAGCAGCCTAATAAAACATGGATGGATAGTTATAATTTCCTCAATTTTCATGTCATTTCCAACATATGTCAAATGTCAACGGTTAGCCATTTTATGATCTGATGAATTAAAACTTCCTAGATTTTCATAGCTCTTTCTATTTTATTGATTTCACTGTTTCATACATAAATACCATACAAATATGGCATATAAGTCATATATATTCATTGATTTTGTATCTCTATAATGGGTTTAAAATAAATGGCTTAAACTTTGAAGTATAGTTATATGTTATAGTGCATATAAGTCACAGTGCATGGCTTTAGTATGCATAGCACCATTGCACAAGAGCATCTTATATTATAATCCAAAAGAAAATATAAATATTTGAGTGGAGATTAAAGTCACACCTAGATTGGAGAACGAAACTATGACTAGAATGAGTGGAGAACAAAGCCGTAAATAGAATGAGTGGAGAACAAAGATGCAATCAGAGTGAGTGGAGAATGAAGATATCTAGACTAAAGAACGAAGATGTGATTGGAGTGAGTGAAGAAAAAACATATCTGGACTGGAAGACTTAGCTAAAGTGAGTGGAGAATGAAGATGCCAAAAGATAGACAAAGAAGCAAAAAGAATTATTAAGTTTTAGGGAAAACATATGAAAATAAGGTAAAATTAGGGATTCAATTGTGTTAGGTTTTAGGAAAATTTTTGGGTTTTAGTTTTTAGGGTTTTATTTTTAATTTCTGGAAAATAAATTAAAATTAAATAATTAATTAAAATAAGAAATTAATATTTATATACATGGCAGTTGACCTTATATGGCATAACTAGATGACCAAACTTAATAAGGATGTTATGTTTATTTAATCAAGTGAGCAATTTTTAAGGTAAATTGCTCCATTTTGAAATGTTAAGGGGTAAATTGATACCAAAGATAATGGCAGGGGCCATCCTAGACTTTTGGCTAAAAAGTTAGGGACAAGTAGACTTTTTGCCAAAAATTTATGTAAGAATTAATATTAAGTATGTTTCAACCCTTTTATTTATGATTTATATTTTTCAAGTTTTTCAATCAAAAAGATCCGATCAAAAAATTATAAAAATTTATTTTCCCATTAATAATATCTTATTTCAACTATTTGTTTAAGTAACACAGAATTTAAGTTTAAGACACGTTAATTTTAATCTTATCTAATAAATGGGAGATACTTATAAATTACACATTTTTATTAATTTTATTTTTATTATCTATTGGCAATTTTAGATTTAACTAATTAAACTCAAATGAAAGATATAAAAAAAATTAATATGACTTTAAATAAATAAGTAAAAATAAAATTTTATGGATATAATATATTAAAATAAGTAATTAGAAAAAGAGATCAGTTTATACTTGTAATTCTCATTCAATTGATTTTTTTATTTTGGTAACAAAATATGTAGCTCTTTTCAATCAAAGATTTTGATTAAAAATATAGTGATCAATTGACCTTTTGGTTAAAGTTATTTTTATTACATTTTTATTTGAAGGCATGTAACTTGGTCCTTTTTTGTTCCTTACCATATTGTATTGAAATGAATTGGAATTTGTCATTTGGAATATATTTCTTATTTGGGTCATTTTGTATCATTATTTAAAAGTTTTCTCTTTTATTTTTAATGAGGTCTAATCTAGGCTCTTGTGGAAATCATAAAATCTGACTATAAGTACAAATATGTTATCATACTATATTAATAAATTATATAAATTTTTATTGATATTTTAAAAAGTTTTGTACTTGAACGTGTATTCTTCAATGTTATGAATAGCATACCAATATCGATACAAGATTGTGTTCTGTTACGATATGGTACTAAAATTGATCAATACAAAGTACTATTTTTGGTAATTTTTTAAAATTATAAAATAGACCTTAAAATTTTTAAAATTATAAAATAGTCCCTCAATATGTTGTGCTATATGATTTCTAATTTTACATCAATCAAGTCTCAAAAATCAAAATAATTTAAATTTGAAAAAACAATTATCTCTTTATTTCTATTAATATTACTTTTCACATAATTCACATATAAACAATAATTACAATGAATATAAAAAGATCATTTAATTATCAAACAGAAATAAAAGCTAAGAATGATAAAAGTACTTAAAATATTATAATTTACATCATATAGTAAAGAATAATTACATCAAAACACCATATTCTTATCAAAACATCTTATAGTAAGAATAATATATGTCCATTACTCCATAAACATTAAAATAAGAGTTCTTAGTAAAGAACACAACAAAACAGGTGTGAAACATGAAACCAAAACACTTATAGTTAAAAGTTTCATATTTATATTCCATATATAAAATTTAACTTATACATCAAATACAAGTAAAATTAAAAGAAAAGAGAAAACATAAAAAAACCTAGAATATCATTCAATGGCATGTCTGCTTAAATCACAATGATCTCAATTTTTATTTAGTACAAAATTCGCATCATTAAGAGGAGTTTCATTATCGTCATCATTCAAATTTATTGCACCAAATGAAATGTCGATACTTTCATACCCAAGATTATCTTTTAAGGCACTCTCATCTATGAAATTTGGTTCCTCATAAGCTCAACCCGTTAAAAACTTGATGTGGTCAAGGCAAATTAGATTATAGAATTACTTGTTCTATTAAGAGTCCTAGTAAATAAATAAAATAAAATTATTAAAAATTATACGAAATCATATTCAGGTTAATAATAATAATAATATACCTTTCTCGAAGCTTCATGTTTGTATAGAACAAAGGCCAAATCATTCAATTTTATGTGTTCCAAGTTATTTCTTTTCTTAGAATCGATGAATTCCAATGTGTTCTAATTCCTTTCATACCCAATTGTGCACAGACATTGACTTGGAATTTGAAATAAAACCTTCGCAATCCTAAAACACCACTTTCGAATTGGTCCTACCAAGTAACTATAAGACAATAAAAGTAACCTTATAAAAAATAAATTAATGATTAATTTCAAATAAATAACAAAAGTGAAGAAATATATACCGAGATTAAGTTTGTCTTTTTTACGAATTGCAATGGGAATCCCAAAATCACCACAAGCATCCTTATATGTCTCTATTTGTAAGCTAAGAAGATCTTGCATCATCTCATGGAAAACAATTGTTATGATTGTTAATAAAATTTCATGTGAACTTCAGCTTTCTTTGTAAAACTTGGTTTAAAATAGACACTAGGATTCAAAAATGCCCTACTAATAAACAAAGGAGAGCAAAATTGGCTTTCCCATATTTCATTAATGATCGCAAGATAAGGTATTTTTCCATATTGACCCTGATTACTTCCTTCTCTCCCTTCATGGCATTATAAAAATAACCTATTGTTGCCTTTTCATCACTATCATCCAAATGAAATACTCGCACCAAAGGCCCATAAACTCATATGATAAATTGACATTAGGACCAAAATTGACGATCTTCAATTATAATTCTAAAAACCTTCATTTTAGCATTAGACACGACATACTAAGATGCAACTTACTTATCATTTATAAACATTTGTCTTAGCTCCTTATTTATTAGAATAAAACACTGAAGTAATAAGAATTTTCAAATTTTATGACAATAAGATGATACAAATTCCTAAATTGGTGTAACCCTTTCTCATCAAATTTAGAACTCATATACGATTGTAAATGAACTTGAACTCTTTTCTTGCTTTTTACATAGTTTGATTAATAATTGAAAAGTATCTAACATCTTCTATTTTTCTAACATCATGTCAATGCAATAAGCAAGACAAGGAGTCCAATAAAAAGAATTATACCTATTTTATAACCTTTTTCAGTTGCTTTATAATCAAAATCACTGTCAGTGATGAACTATATGATGTTTTCAAGCCCAACTTTATTAACAAATTTATCAAATATCTCAAACATAGTATCAACATTTCTAACAATGCTATATGCATCAATGAACTACAAAAACATATTCCCTTTAGCAAAATTAAAAACTTGATAATAGGCTCATATTTTCTATTTTCTATCCATTAGTTGCTCAAGTCATTCTTCTTTCATCCATGTAGTTTTGTATTTCACAAACAGAGTTTTTTATAAGATTACTTATGTAGTCATCAATTAAAAGAGTTTTATATCCTAAACCGCAAGAGGCAATACCATCCACCATAGGTTGGTAATAATAAGAATAAGTAGTAATAAATGTCACACCTTTATTATACCACCATCTAGCCATTATCATGTCTACATTATGAGCTACTTCTTTAGATTGTAAGGCACAATAAATTAAAGGCTGAGCTCTAGGAGTTGTTTGTGGAGTAAAAAAGTTAGACACTTGTCTTTTTCTCTTCCTCGTATCAGGTGCAATAATCTCGTCTTATTAGGTAAGAATATCACCTTTAACGTTGCTAGTATCATCCTGACCACTGCAACAAGAACTTCTATTACCAATTTCGTAATTCAATCTTTGCCTTTTATCTTTCTCACTCTAATACTCTTCAAGCAAAGTTTTCATCTACCATTTCATATAATGACTAACTATCGTACAAGATTCTACATTATCTTTGGTCCCAATTAAATGGTTCTTTAGTATGGTGATTCCTTTAACTTTCAAATTTTTGTTTTAATATAAATAGATAGTATGGTTCTCTATACCATGAACCAATCTCACATGACCATAACCTAGATCATCGAATCTTCTTGAAGAGATTGAATTATCATGAGTACTTGAACTTCCCTCTATTTATCTATAAAGTAAATGTAATTAAATAAGTATAAATAAATAGCATATGCACTTCTTAATTGTAAAGAATGTTCATTTCTTAAGAAGGTTAAACAAAGGACATCTTTAAAATGTTTTAAATGATTGATTTTAATTCTGTAAACACACCTGTGGAAGTTAGACTAAAGTTACCAAAATATGGAGATGGAGAAAAAGAAAATCCCACTATTTTCAATATTCTTTTAGGAATTTTAAGATATTTAATATGTATAAGACCCGATATCCTTTATTAAGTTAAAGTAGTAAGTCAGCTTATGGAAGCTCCTACCTCAACCCATATGAAAATGGCTAAAAGGATTCTTCGAAATCTAAAAGGTACAATTAACTTTAAACTATTTTATTCCCCTTTTGGTAAATTCAAACTTGTGGGATTTTATGTTAGTAATTTTATGAGAGATATTAAAGATAAAAAGAGTGCAATTATTTTTGCATTTCTTTATAGGTAGTTATGCTCCCTCATAAAGTTCAAAACAACAACATATTGGTACAATTTCAACTTGTGAATCAAAATATGTGGTAGCAAATTCATGTACTTGTTATACTATTTAACATAGAAAATTATTGAAGGAACTTAACTTACCATAAAAAGAAGCTACTTAGATGATAACAAGTCTACACAAGCACTTGCTAAGAATCTAGTGTTTTATGATCAAAGAAAGTGTATAGATACAAGGTATAATTTTGTTGGAGAATATATTACCAAAAAGGAAATAAAGCTCAATTCTATGAAAACTCAAGATCAAGTTGCAGATATTTTCACAAATGCATTAAAGACTGAAGATTTTTAAAATCTGAGAGCTGACTTAGCATAATGAAGAAATTTCAAATTAAAGGGAATGTTAGAAATAGTAATTTGAAATTCTAGAATATAACTCTAAGGATAATATGGTGTTAGAAATATTGTAAATTAATTCAAAAGTTTTCTTATAACTTCAAAAGTCTTATAGTATTAAATAAGTCATTTATATTTGTATCTATGGTCTTTTCATTAATAAGGGATGAACATCTTTATAAATACCATAATCTATTTTGGAGTAGTTAAGATTAAATAGAAGAAAGTTTATTTTCATTCTTCATTCTCTATTCTCCCATTTAGTAATAGTATGTCTCCTAGAGACCTATACAGTGCCCCATATATTGTTTAATCATATGGTTGAAAATTATCACAATGTAGGATATACTTTCTATAATTAACATTGAGCTTCATCTCAATTGCATGATATTCAAACATAAAACTGCCTGTTATATAAAGGATCGATGTAAATTATATCAAAGATTAAGCATAAAGATACTACACAATAAGTGATCCAATAGTAGCAGTTAAATAAACAATGTAAATGACATCCATATGTAGTAAAAAGATAGAGATTATAGCTAATACCTAAAACTTACTTACAATGCATCTTATTCTTTTGTTTACAAAACAAACTAGCCAAAATAGTAAATGTTAATGTTATTGAGATTATCTTAAATGTTGTAACATTTATAAAATAGAAAATGTCAATACTTTTAATAACATTCCAAAGGTATGTTTAATAACAAATCTTGTCATCATATGCTTGCAAACAATATGGAAATTGTGTCTTGGTTTGAATTGTTGTAGAAGCAATCTTTAAATCCTAAAGTTGCAATTGTCACGTAGTTCGTGATTAAAAATAGGCTTAGAACCAAAGACAGATGGTTTGAGATATATAATCCTATATGTCTTGCGTAAGCATATCAATGAGACCAAAAATCATTTATACTTTGAATGTACCTACACCAAAGTAATTTGGAGTAGAATTATGGTTATGCTAAAACTGGCTAATTACACACTTGAGTAGAGGGAGACTTTGGATATGATCATAGGGTACACTAAGCAAGGTAAAGTGAATGGTTTGCTCATTAAGACAACATTTAATACAATAATCTATTCCATACAAAGGAAGAGGAACTGGAGAATCTATAAAGGAGTTAAAAAAAGGCAAACATTAGCTAGCAGACCAGATTGTGAATTCGATTTGGGTAGTATTCATTGCCAACCATAAACAAGATTAAATTAGTTAAGAAGTAAGAAGGCACTGGTTGCTGTAATTTTTTTTGCTGTAACAATTCCCTATGAGTTTTTTTGTAGATGGCTAACATGACTCATTATAATGGTGTGAAGTAGCTTTTGCTAGATTAGTATAATTTTCATTCATATTTCAAAAGAAAGTACTCTTAATACTTTAATTAGTGACACTCTATAATACTCCTTAAAGCTTTTAATCTTATCCTCCTAATCCTTGCATTTTTTCATTTTAACAATCAAAAGGTAACCCAATTATTAAAATTAATTTAAAATACATGTCTTTGTGATTTCTCAATACTTATAATGTTTGTCATGTTATACTTGTCGTGTCACTAGTGGTTGAGGTTCCTCACCCTCCAAATTCACATAGTTATAAACTAGTCTCTCTTTTTTATTTGTCTGTAGCTTTAATGGTTGACATGATAAGGTAATAATGGAATAACTTGCTTAGACATAATGTATAGTCTAAATTTGAAAAATGAAAAACATTTAAAAGTTAAAGATATATAACTAAAAGAAAAGCAAATGATGGTAAATTTAATGTGTTAACTTACACTCGAGCTTACAAGTATATTAGTTGAATCTTGCTGTGAATAGTTTTGTCCTTGTTGTAGGCATATTTGAAAATTCATTTTCATTCCTCTCCTTGATAACTTGTTACCTTTAATGGAATTCTCCCAATTCTCTTTTCTTCTATTCTTCTTTTATTTACTTAAAATTTTTCAAAATAGAGGTGGTAATAATTGTATATGTTGGATTTTAGGCCAAAATTTCTCTCATTGAATTGTAAATCAATAAACAAGTAGGTATCTTTTATAAATCAATAAACTCTTCATTGGTATACTCGATGATAGTAATGATGTGTCTTTTGTGTATTACTTTAATTCCACCAACAGTATTACTCTCAAGTTGACCATCAATACTTAACTCCTTTTTAAGTCTCAATTTGTTCTTTATTCTTATACCAATGTGATCTCTCCACTTACTTGTCATGATACTATTCTTAACCATTCTCTTCCTCATAAACACTCTAATTTTGTTAAGCATTATGATAATGCTCTTTATCTGAGTTTTAAAAATGCTTCCACTAAACACTTTACAAAGCTTTTTATCTTCAATACCATATTTTAGTGAAGTGTTGAAATATGCTTTTGACCATTTTTCTTTGAAATTCGTAGTACAACTTTATGAGCCTCTTTAGACTCCTTTTTTAACTCGTTTAAATTTAAAAATAGGTTTGTTTCATTAGATGACTTACAATGGTCTATCTAATTTGAGTCCCTTGTGATCCCTTTTTCTCCAATTAGAAAACATATATCTTGTACAAAACCTTACTTCAGCCTGTGGAAGCTAGCTACCAAGTGCATCCACAAAATCCTATACAACATTAATTGACAAAAATTAGTAAACAATTAATAGGGTAAAATTTGTTAGACCTCCATATGGTTTGACATATTATCAATGTATTCTCTAACTTTTAAGAAATATCAATAACACTCATAGTTTTGATTTTTATAACACATGTCCTCCTTCCATCAACTTTCATTACAAACCCTAATTATGAAGTTTAAAACAACGTCATGTAGTGCCATATGCAGTGTCATATACAGTGCCACATAATAAAAATAAGGTCATTTTGGAGTCTATTATTAGAGCTTTTAACAAAAGGTGATGCAGGGGAACATGTTATAGAAATAAAACTATAAAGAGGTTACTAGCTTTTCAAAAATTAAGGGGTATATTGATAATATGCCAAATCATAGGGGGATCCAACGAATTTAACCCTAGCTAATATGAACAAATTTTCATTATAAAAACAAATAAAGTTCAGAGTAATCCTTTTATTGATCAACAGACACTAACCATCCACCTTTATCTTTTAAATCAAAGTATTTCTTCAACATCTCTAAAAAATAGTTCTAGGTTTTCTTTTAGTATGAACTACAACCCATACTATAAGAAACATCTTATTATTGTTATTTTTCCTAATGCTTGCAATAATTTATGTTCTACAGTACCTTCAAAAAAACAACCATCTAGTCAAATCAACCTTCTATAAATAACTAAGAACTTGCAACTTTCAAAACACACATATATTTTATTAAATGATGGTTGCAAATTAACTTTAAATGATGACCTTTCAATAACCAATTTATCTCTACTACTATGATTTGACCTTTAAAATTCTTGATGTAATTCTACAGGTTGCCATATTTACTCTTACACCTCCTTACATTTCCTTTATACAAATTGCTTAGCCTTATAACAGACGTGTACCCAACATCAATTCTCGAACTTTTTAATAAAAATTTTCATGTCTATCAGCTTTAATGTAGTGAGTACTGGGAGTTTATTGAAGTAACTCTTAGCAAACCACATTATATATATGTTTTTATTATGAAAAATGGGATTACATGTGTGTTTCTACTATATATATATATATATATATATATATGAGTAATAGATCTACAATATCAATGATACCAATTTGAAAATAACCAAAAATTGGAAATAGTTACCTAGGTATTGTTTAAATATTTCACTAAGCTAGCTAAAATGTATTGTTTACAATACTTACTCACACATTTGGATCTCACAGATTGGTTTGTGCTCCTAGAAAAAATAAACTCCCTTTTATCAATAGTAAGTTTGTGACGTCTTTATTTGAATTGGTTTGAATCATCAAAGAACATACCAAGCTCAATCTTAACCTTTTTCTTATAAGAGTTGAATCTACGAAGTTTTAATTTATGTATTAACCTTTCATCAACATTTGAACCACTTTGTTCTTCAAAATTACAATTTTCAGATGACTCAAAGTAATTTTTCATATTTTTATCTTGTACATCATTTCCATCATTATCATCTCCATCATTTGTTACATTTTTTTTGTACCTTTCCCTTTTTCTGCTATTTGTTATTGACATTGCTCTTTTTTTTTCTTTAGTTATCCCCTTTTAAATGAAACAACTAAATCCTTAAATACTTCCAACTCTTCATCATCTAAACCTGAATCAAAATTCTCTCTAATCCTTACACCAAAAAAGCATTATCTTCTTCCTCATTTAAAGTAACTGCACTATCACTTACACTAACAAGATATTTCTTAATTGCACCTTTATTCATAGACTTTAAGATAGTGGACTAAATAACATTGATAGGGCATTAGATACAATTTCCAAGAATAACATCAATAGCATCATCAAAACATTTAACACTAACTTCAACTTCCACATTTTATACTAAATGTGGTAAATTGGATCCATAATTAATATAGAACTATATCCTTTTATGTTCTACAATGAGCTTAAATTCCTCTTACTCATAAGCATCATACTCTTTCTTATCTCCATCAACCCATTTTTGAGACTAGACTAACACTTGGAACCCTATAAATAATCTTATTTTCTTTGGTTCCTTTAACATCTTTAGTAAGCACCCTCTCTATGTCCTAATAACAAAACCTATCAATTTCTATGCCCAACTTTCAAAATCTCCACTCACAAATTCCACATCTTCCCTATAAAAATATAAAATATAGTTAATTTCTTAACCTAACCATCCATCTCTATTTATCTACATACAAATATCAATATTGCATTTAAGTATAAAGTCAATGAATTAAAGACAAGCACTTTGTTCATGCAGCGCAAACACAAGCTAGAACCATATATATTCCACATAGACCAAATAATACTCCTATAAATTAAAATAAGGAAGAATCAACCAAACAATATGCATGGAATATAAATACTTTCCAATTTAAACTTGCTTTAATAACAAAATGAAACACTCAATGTAAAGAGAAATTACAACTAATTTCTTTTACTAATATCTTGAAGAAAATTTATAGAGGTAACATGTGTACAGGACATTTATTATCTAATAATAAAATGATTCCTATCCTATATACAGAATATTTTAATTAATAATGTTAAGTTATCTAGCCTTCATGGTACTCATAATTTTAAAAAGCTAAGTAAATATTGCTATTTGTGACCCAAAAATGGTTACAAAAGCACCGAGCTACACCTTATAATCACATTGTAATGTGAAACACAAAAAGAAGGCTTTTTTTTTTCTTTGTCATATCTTGTTTCTTAACTTATATTGCATATTGGTGCCTGACATTGAGTTGCTGAAACTTGTCACTAATATCGTATTCCTTTTTAGAAAAAAAGTGTAAATTTACTTCGAAAAGCAAAAAGTAAAAATTTTCGCCCTAATATGTCGATGAAAGATCTACACTTCTGGAAATAAAAAAAGATTAAACAAGAAAGAAAGTTTCCACTTTTACAAAAAAATAAAAAAGAAAGATATAGATACACTAAATTCTCTAAAGTTGTAAGGTAGAGAGAATTATAATTTAATGTGAAGGAATTCATATAGTTTGTTAAAAATATAACATAGCTCAGTAAAGTGCGTGTATACTAGACAAAAACAAAATTTATGGTATCATTTTTAAGTTCATTTCGTTCATTTTCATACATGCATATAATTATAACTTAAACTCATATGATTTATTGTCTTATATAATAATTTATAGATGCAATAATAATTTATTGATGTTGACATTCTAGCTTGCAATTTATATAAAAATCAACAATTTTGACGAAAATTCACACAAGAATTGCACGAAATATCATTGAGTTAAAGGTGGCAAATGTTCTATTGGGAGACGAGTGAAAAAGGTAATTCCAAAGCTTGAAATAAACTCGAGAATTAATATTGAGATTGCACATAATCTTACCTTATTTGCACCCTTAACAAATAGCCTAGAAAGAAAACCAATTATGTTGACATGGCATGATCGTGTTCAATAAGGAGTATGAATGTATGGTCGATGATGCTAACGTGCCAACTGCCAACCCTAAACCTTCTCTTCCGAGATTTGTGGAGAGCTATCTCACCACTGATTTTCCTCTCTACGGTAGGAGTTGATTTTCTAATTTTAACACGAATATAAAGGAATCCTCTACCTCTCCAGACTCCGCTCCCTTAAAACAGTGCCCAACAAATTATAACAAAAGCCATAACTCTCGTCTCTCTCTCTTCTCGATACCTCATCCATTCGCCGTTTTCCCCACCAATCATGGGCTTCAAAGGATTTTTCAATCGGAGAAAATCTAAGAAATCAGGTGCTAATGTTGATTCCCCATCTGGGTTGCCTCCGTTCGGCGGATCAAATCCTCCGTCTACGAGATTCAGACCCATAATCGAAGAACTAGAACAAGTGTTTAAGAAATTCGACGCGAATGGAGATGGGAAGATCTCATCCTCGGAGCTGGGCTCAATCATGTCAAGCCTCGGTCACAAAACAAGCAACGAGGAGCTGCAAGAGATGATCACAGAGTTCGACGCGGACGGTGACGGGTTCATCGATTTCGAGGAGTTCGTGGAACTGAACACCAAAGGAATCGACGCCGACGAGGCCATAGAAAATCTGAAGGACGCGTTCTCTGTCTACGACATTGACGGTAACGGGTCGATATCAGCTGAGGAATTGCACAAAGTCTTGGGCACTCTCGGAGAGCCACATTCGATGGCGGAATGCAGGAACATGATTAGCGGAGTGGATAGTGACGGTGACGGAATGATCGATTTCGAGGAGTTCAAGGTCATGATGATGATGGGTTCAAGGTGGGATCCTATGAGCTCTGTTCGAAAAACCCAAGGCTAAGGCGGCGACTACGGTAGTTGTGGCGGTGGTGGTAGTAACGTGCTAGTTCCTGATTAATGTTTATGGATTATGGTCAAAGATCTGATAGAGTATATTTCCTTTAAAAGATTTTAGTAGCTCATTTATATTTCTAAATTCTAATTGGGATTGGTTATAAATATTGTGTATACATAGTTTCTTATTTGGTTGAAAATTTCTTTTTTTAACATATTAATTCTATGTTTACTAACTTATAATTAAAGGACTTATTGACGAATTAAAAGATTTTACTTGTTTGATTATGTCAATAACAATTGAAGTCTTTAACTACCACTTAGGATTTTTTCAATAAGTCAAGTCTAATATGACCCATTATAATCTCTATTATCCTTATCTCAAGCTTTTTAGTTTTTAAGGTGACTCCACGTTCAAATATTAGAGATTAGATTTTTAATACAATTTATAGTATTTTTATTATATTTTATTAAATTTATTTATATATTTATATAAATTTCAAGTAAATATACAAATAAAAATTAATAGAATAAAGTTGTAATAGAATAAATAGAACAGATAACGGAAGAGCTAATCGGCTGAAAAGGAACGAGACAGGTGTACTAGTATCTAACTCGAATTCTGGATAATACATGCTTGAGAGGAGCTTATTAGTCATTTTGGTCACTTTAGTTGTATGGCAATTTTGAAAGAAAAAAAGGAAAGGTGGAGCCAACGTGAGGTGTTATCTTTTTCCAGTGTTGGGATTGACGTGAAAACTCATAATTAGTTGGGAGCATGTCCCATTCCTAATAATAACATAGAAATTCGTTTTTATTGACTACTCCGCTGGTATTTTTGTGCATGAACTTCTTCTGGATTTGATACATTAATTATTATACGAGTTGTTATATGGTGCTTCACAACTCATGACTAGCAAAGTTGGTTACGCATTGTTCAGTTTTATTGCAACCGAAATGGAAACTGCCAGATTTATGGCAATTATCTCATGCAAATGTCATGGTTTTCTTCTTTGACTCATCCATAGCCTATTAGTGTAAATGTAAGAGGCATGACTTTCTTTAGCTCTCATACATAAATTATTTACAGTAGTGAGTTCGTCTTAATTCAAATTGTTAAAGAAATTACAATTCTAGATTGTGTTTTAAAATATTTTTTAAAAAATTAAAAAGTTTTAATTTATTGTTTAACTTCGACTTAGTCTAATTAAAAAACAAACCAAATGAATATCCTTTATTCTCAATTAATAGCTTTAGTTATCAGTTATTAACTTCCTATATTAGATTTAATTTTTTTCCACTTTTTTTATAAAAGACTATAAACTCGTTTGTAGTTTAAATAATAAAAAATATTTTTCAAATTTTCAAATTTTGTGATTTTTAATTTTTTAGAAAAAATTTTTAAACTTTCGTTGAAAAATAATGGTGAAACAAAAATGACATGAATAGCATATAAAAATTAATTAAATAGTATTGACGTGATGAATTAACATAGTTTTTAGGTCAAATTTGAATTAATTCAATTAAATTCAAATCAGTAATTTGAGGTAATTATAATAAATTATTAATTTAAGTCAAGTTTAATAGTTCAGGTCAGATATAAGAATTGAATTGAATCGTAATATTAACAATATTTAATTTATTTGTGGGTGAATTTTATATTATATGTATTTCGTCATTATTTTTTAACGAAAGTTTTAGAGAACGAATAAAGAACTTTTTCAATATTTTCAAAGATTAAAATTTTTTCTTAAAACTAGTTAAATTTATCAAAAGTGTGGTGGTTTTACGTACTCAATGCATTTCCCATCAAGCTACGTTTTTATTATAGGTTTGTAGAACATGGATTAAGTTAAGACGTGTTAGTTATTTTTTTTAGGGATAACATATTCAAAAGTGTCAAACCTTTTAAGATTATGTCAATTCAATGTCCAAGCTTTAATTTCAATTGAGTGACCAACTTTCAAAACCTTAATAATTCAATTCAAGAGATTATTTTTGATGATGTGACATGTTTGCTAAATGTTACGTAGATGTTTATCTATTAGCGACATCAGCAAAATCTAACATTTTGAACTAAATTGTTAAGGTTTTAAAAAATTAGTCATTTAATTGAAAATTTTAAAAGTTTGAGTCAAATTGAAAAAATCTCAAAAGACTAAACACTTTAGCATTAGTTATCCTTTTTTTTTCTAAGAGTTTAGATTACTTATAAAGAGGGTGATCTTATGAATTTCTTGAAGTAGATGAATAGATATGAAAAGGTTTATGCTTTTGGTCATGTTAGATTCTCACACAGTCTTGTAAATAACATGCTATTGGAAGATTTGAGAACAATGATAAGGGAGAATCATATTAAGAAAAAAGGATTCCCACAGGATTTACTTGGAAGTTGTAGTGAATGAGAGTTTATCATGGAATGTGATTAAATCAAATGGTAGTTAACTTTCTCTTAGCATTATTGTTAATGGAAAATCCAGCTGGGATTCAGTCTTGTGCGATGAAATAATTACGTAAATTTTTTTATTTTATAAAAGCCAAGATCACTAAAGTTCAATAAAATAATTAACACATAAATCATAAAAAAACAAGAATTATAATTCATACCTTTATATTGAAACTTGATCTTTTTCTTGTTGTATCTCTCGAACCGTTTCTAAAACTGACTCATCTCAACCACCATAGTCACACAACTGTTTGGAATCTAACGGTATCCATAGAAAGAGTTGAGAGAATTCTACAACTGTTACAGAGAGGGTTAGGCAAGGAGTGCTAACTCCATTAGAGCTTAAGCCTATTTATAATAAGTTTTACACATTTTAGTAATTTCAATTAAACTTTAATTAGAATTACTAGTAATTCTAATTGAACACTAGTTATGTCCAAATAAGATTTAATATCTCAAATTGATCCCTATTTATTAAATATCTCATATTAATCTGTAACGCCAGATTTTTTGAGCCCTTTTGTATTGGTTTGTACTTGGAGATACTACTATATATTGATATATACATGGTTGTATATGAGTTTTAAAATGTATTTGAATCATTTCGGTATATATACCAGTGATATATAATGTTATATGCCCTTACATAAACTTAGAATTTATCGGTATGCGAAATTTTGGAGATTTCTGACATATAAGTTTCTAAGTATATATGTAAAACCAAGTACATTGGATGGATATGACCGTGGTAGCCGAGTTAAATATGTTCTAATGCCTTAAAGGTGATTAGATATGATTTATAGACTTATTGGACACTTAAAAAGCTTAATTTGAAAAGTTGATATACATAAGGGCTTATGTGTAAATTGTTAAAAGTTAAGGGATTTAAATGTAATTTTTCAATTCTTAGAGGACCAATATGTAATTTTATAAAATTAAGGGGCTTAATTATAATTTTCAAAAGCTTGAGGACCAAAATAAAAATAAAAGTATTGGTTATTCTCAAATCTTGGGCTTAATTGCAAATTTAGGAAAGTTTAGAGGGTATAATGGTAATTTCACATAAACCGAGGACAAAAAGGTAAATTCACCATGTTTGGTTAAAGAAGAGTCAAATTATAGACCCTTCTTCATGGTGTATCCATGCACTCCTTCATTAAACATTAGAAACACTTTGTTTTAATTAAAAGAAAGGAGAAGAAAAGAGAAGAGAGGAGAAGTGGAGTTTCCGCCATCACCTACCTTTCACCACTTTTTTTGATTCTTTAACCCAAACCTAGATGTTCTAGGGTAATTTGAGGTCAAGGAACTCAAATCTATCATTAGATTTGAGAAATTTTCAAAGGATTTGAAGATATCAGCAAAGGAAAGTTTAGGTAAATTTTGTCTCATATCTCTCTACATTATGATTTTGAGTTTTGTGTTAAGATATGTTGTTCTCCATGCTTGAATATACATGAAACATGATTTAGATGAATGAAATGAGTCATGGAGAAGTTTCTTTAAGCAAAAACCGAAATGGTCTCTCTTTAGTGAAAGTTGGTGAAATTGTGAATATCTTTTGAAATTGATGATTTAAGTGAACTCTATGATGTTAATTGTGTATGTATAATCTGAACTGATGATGAAAAATGAGGAATATGTTCATTGGAAGAAGGCTTTGAAGTTTACGCCTTTATGTGTTAGATAAAATGCCTAAGTAAATTTGGCTTAGGATTTAAGGATTTTAATGGTGTGCATTGGAAAGAGGCTTTCACGTATACTTAGAGTAAACTTGAATTTTTGCTTAGATTGATAAGAAGTGGCCTAATGTGCTTCGATAAAAATGTGCTTAATTATGCTTTGAAATGTGTAAGTATTGGATCAAATGCATTAAATGCCTTGGAAAATACAAAAGAAAGCCAATGTGGATAATAAGGAAAGTAACTATGTGAGAAGCTTCATGGTCGAATCCTATAACTTAAAAATTATGATATTGTGTTTTATATACTTATATACTTATGTGATGGTGTATATCTATGTTTCTGATTTGATAACTCATATCCATGATCAGTAAAACGTAATCATCAATCAGAACACATACTAGCC
>JAOQMS010000178.1:7183344-7196908 GCA_027563885.1 Erythroxylum longipes
TTTGTATCAAAATATGTATTCACAAGTATTTTGCAATATGTATGTAAATGATTTCGTATTGTAATGGTTGTGAAATTGTGTTTGAAAATGTTTATAAATAAAAGTGGGCCCGATTTATTTATTGATTTTTCATAATATGCGAGCATTGTTTTAAAAGAAAAGAAATTTCTGTATTGAATTTGATTGACTGACTGTTCTAGAATGCCACCCTTGCGGGGTATGCACTCGGACATCACTCAGGATGTCAGGTACGTGTCTGGCAAGGGTGGGGTGTTATATGATGCATATGAACATAAGGGAAAGACAACTTAAAAATAAGACCTATAAACATTAGAATGTTTTAAGTGAAGACTCCATTATAGAGCAAAGTATAGAGTATAAAAGAAGACAAATTTTTAAAACTTAAATATGAAGTAATTGAATTGAAAGTGCAAGCATAAAGTGGAGAGAAGGTTAAGACCAATTCTAATTTAATAACTAGGAATTAAGATTAAGTGTTTCACATGTTTTGGAAGAGGACATATATCATCACAATTTCTCAACAAGAGAATGATGATGATGAGGGAGGATGGGGAGTATATGTTTGAGAGTGAATAAGAGGCAGATAATGGTATGCTTAACTTGAAGGATACACGTGATGATAAAGGCCTTAAGAGGCCTAAAATGGGAAGGATGTTGGGTATTAGGAGGGTATTGAGTATATATGTAAGAGAGGATGATGTGAATAAGTAACGATATAACCTCTTTATACAAGATGTGTAATAACAGATTGACTGTGCAAGATAGTCATAAATGGAGTTATGCGAATGTAGCTAATGTCAAGTTGGTGGAGAAGTTAGGGTTGATAACTAAGAAACACGCTAAATCATACAACTTATCATGGTTGAATTAGAGTAAGAAGGTTAGGATAACAAATAGGTACTAATTTCTTTCTTGATTGGGAAGTACAAGTATGAGGTTTTATATGATGTGGTACTTATATAAGTTGGCCACATCCTACTGGATAGTCCTTGATAATTTCACTACAGAGTCATGTATGATGGATTAAAAAAATATTATTTTACAATAAGTGATAAATAGGTCACCGTTACTCTATTATCATCAAAAACTTGATTATGAAGATTAACACAAGATCTATAAGAGTGAGAAAGAGAGAATATAGGGAAAAAAACAAGAGCAAATGTTATGAGAAATTTTAAAAACTTTAAGTAAAGCAAAAATAAGAGATAAACATGAGGATAAAAGTGTGAGCTTGGTAGCTAGTATAGGAATATGAGAGATGCATCCTTGGCCAAGCATTAAATGCATTTTTTTTATTTACAAAGAATCCTTCCTTTCTCATTATGTTAATGCTAATATTACTTTGCCTAATATGTTATATCTCTTTTATATGGATTCGATAATCTCTTTCAAGAGGATATTCTGAGTGGATTGCCAATGATGAGAGGGATTAGACATCAAATAGACTTAATTTCTAAAGCTCAAATTCCTAAATGACTAGCTTATATAACAAATCTAGAAGATACAAAAGATATTTAAAAGTAACTTGAAGCACTTTTGAAGAAAGGTTATATAAGTGAGAGCTTGAGCCTATATGTTATTCCTATTTTACTAATATCAAAGAAAGATGAAACATGGAGAATATGTATAGATTGTCGCGAATTATTATAAAGTATCGACACTATATTCTTATGTTATATAACATACAAGATGAGTTGTTTGGTGCCTATTTATTCTTGAATATTTATTTAAAATTTGGTTGCTATTGAAGTAGGATAAGAAGGATATAAATGGAAAACTTCTTTTAAAACTAAATATAGATTGTATGAGAGGTTATTAATGCCTTTTAGTTTGATTAATGCACCTAACACTTGCACGAAGTTAATGAGCCGTGAATATGAAACTTACAACTTATGACGATTACCAAATTGATCTTCCTTTTGAAAGTATGAAGCTCTTGACTATGAAGGTGCTCTTGACTACGTCCATACATGGAAATTCATGTAGAATTGGTTAACTTAAAGGGGGCACACTTACTCTTTCTCCTTCTATTCTTCTTCATTTGTTATATAATCGTTAGACTTTATCTTCCTCCTCTTCTTTTGTTTTCTCTTTGGGTAACTAGATCTTTCCAGGGGAATTTTATTACCACCATAACATATTCCTTATCCTGCCATCCTTCCTTTCCTTTTTGCACCATTACCTTTTCATTTCATACTTGTCAAAGTTGTATGTTTCCTTTTCTATCTTTGGATCCTAAAAATGCAGACTTTACCTAATAAGGGAAAGGATGAATTCCTAGCTTTACCAACCTGCATCCTTCCTAAACTTCAAACAAGCCAAGCCCTACCAGACACCACCTTCATTAATCCACCAGTAGTGTTGAAATCCAGAAAACTTGGAAGCAAGTAATCGAGGATCACCAAGCTTTCCCAGAGAAATAGATGGAAAGCTCATAGTATATCTATAGATTGAAGTGATAGAAGAGAGAGCATGTAGTTGGGAAGCTACACTAGTTGGCTTTTTCTTTGACCAGCAACCTAATTCCCAAGCATTCGTAAATGGTCTCACCAAGTATGGCATAGCAAAGGTTTGGCAGATATGTTTCTAATTAAGGAAAATCTCATTTTATTCACTTTAAATTCAGGCTCTCTAGCTCATAAAATACTAGAAGAAGATCCTTGGCATGTTAGGAATTAACGTTTATTTTTGCAAAATTGGCAGCCTAGTTTGAAGCTAGAATCTATCAAAGTTTAGATCATTCCTCTATGGGTTAATTTCCATAATGTACCCCTTTAATATTAGACTACATAAGGATTTAGTGCCCTTGCTAGCTTCATAGTAGTATTAATGAGACTACTGCTAAGAAAAGAGAGTGGGTTATGCTCATATATGTGTAAGTGTGGAACTCACCAAAGAACTTCCAGTGAAATACCTATTATGAGACTAGGAGAGGGAAGCAAGCTATGGGAGGATAATGTTGCTGTCTCCTACTAATGGAAGCCACTTCCAAAACATTAAGGTAAAATTTGGAAAGCCAGAAGGAAAATTTTCAAAATAGGAAGCTATCTTAAGTTAATGCATAATGAGTTAACTGAGGAAGAAATGATTAGCACCAGCACTGAGGGAATTGCAAATGTTGAGCCCCTAACAGAAGTAGTGAGTCCTAATAATATATGAGTTGTTGTTACTCCTAACACAGAAATAGTATCTTCTTATAATAATTTACATTCATCACCTGTAGATTCTATAGTTGAGCACTCTTTTTTGATTGAAAAAACCAAAATAGATCCTTCTAGTGAAAACCAGACTTGATTCTTCACCAATTATTCATACCAATACTGAAAGCAACCAATCTGGAAAGGATGCTGACATTGTTCATGAGGAATTGAGTATGCCATTTCACATAGTAGAGAAGAGACAATCACAGAGGAGAAAGAGTAAAGGCTCCATAAACAAACACTCTTAATATGTCAATCATAGTGTGGAATCTCAAAGGATTAAATTGCCCTACAAAGCAAGTTGCTTTAAAGAATTTTGTCAAGAGGGAGAAGCCCTAATAGTAGGACTACTTGAGATAAAATAAAGCTAAAGAATGTTGGCAAGTTAAATATATTAGGATCTGGTTGGAAGTAGATTACAAATCATTCACACTATGCATATAGGAGAATCATCATTTGCTACAAGTCTGATGAGATTAGAGGGGAAATTCTCAGTTCCACTGACTAGATTATGCATCTCAGATTATCCTTTTTGTATGAGGAAATTGACATCATTGTCTCTTTCGTTTATGCAATTAACTTCGGGTTCCAAAGATTAGTATTATGGAATGATCTAATCAAATTTTGTAGAGGTTTAAATTTTCCTTGGTTAATATAAGGAGATTTTAAGTCCACTCTTTATAAGTCTGAGGCTCAAGGCAATTGCAATCTTCATTGCTATTCAGAAGATTTAAAGCAATGTGTAGATAAATTGGGGGTGACATACTTGAAGTACACAAGCTACTTGTTTATAAGGTCAAACAAACAATCCTTAAGCTGGTTCATTCAAAAGAAACTTGATTGAGCATTGGTGAATGCCAAATTGCTAGCACATTTCACCAAGAGCAATGCTATATTTTAATATCCTCTCTTCTCAGATCACACCCTTATTAAAATTAAGAATCTATTTTAGAAGGATACTAGTTTCCACCCATTTAGATTTAACAACTATTTGGCCAAAGATCCATGATTCAATGATGCTTATAGGAAAGGAGTTGAATGTTCCTTTAGGGGAGTCAAGCAATTTAGATGTGTACAAAAGATGAAGGCAATCAAACAAGAACTTAAACTGCTACATTCGTTAAGGGGATCTACTGATGAAATTTTATTGAAAGATAAAGATGATCTCTCTGAAATCTAAAAATGACTTGCACTTTCACTATATGATCCTTCACTCCTTGCAAAAGAAAAACAAGCTCTCTAAGACTATTTGCTTTCTGTCAAAAACCATGAGTCCCTACTTCAGCAAAGAGCTAGAGTGAATTTGCTTAAACATGGAGATAAACATTCAAAGTTCTTCTTTAGCTCAATCCTAGCCCATAAAAATAAAACAGAATTTGCTCAATTACCAATAATGAGGGATTGATCCTTCATAACCATATGGATATTGAAAATGAAGCTATGAATTACTTTAACAATTTGCTTAGAACCCCAAATTTAGCATCAATCTCTAATGCAGATCTCTCTACACTCAATCTAAAGAAAATTAAGCAGGATGATAATGCATTGTTAGAAAAAGCTATGGAGCAAAAGGAGATTAAGGAAGTAGTATTCAATATGGATGGCATGAAGGCCCCAAGTTCTGATGGACTAAATGGTTTCTTCTTCTAGAAATCTTGGGACATCATAGGTACATTTATAAAAAATACAATGCAAGAATTCTTCTTAAAAGGTGTGCTACTAAAAAAAATCAAGAAGACATTTATATACTTGATACCAAAAGGTTCTAATCCCTCCAAATTTATTAAATTTAGACCCATTACTTGTAAAAATTTTCTTTACAAAATCATCTTCAAGATTCTTACATCAAGACTGAAAAAGGTAATTGCTCCACTCATAAGTGACAATTAAGGTGCCTTTATCTATAGTAGATACATTGGGGATAATATATTAATTGTGTAAGAGCTTCTTAAAGGTTATTCAAGAGTTTAGCTCCCAATTGCACTATCAAAGTCGAATTTCGCAAAGCTTATGATAGTAATTAGTTGAATTTTTTTTTGGAAGATGATGGAAGCTTATGGATTCCCAATAACTTACATCGACTGGATCAAAGAATGCATATCCACTGCTAGTTATTCACTTCTAATAAATGAGAGCCTTTCAAAGTATTTAAAGTTGGGAAAGGACTTAGGCAGGGGACCATCTTTCCCCCTACCTTTTCATCATATGCATAGATGTACTCAATTCTATAATCAAGCTTAAAGTGGACTCAAATTTAAGATTTAAATATCATTCAACGTGTAAGAAAATCGGACTTTCTAACCTTGCATTTGCAAATGACTTGCTTTTTTTTTTGTAATGCAAAAGTGGAATCCATCCATAGCTATATGAAGGCTCTTCACAAATTCAAAAAATTCTTTAGACTACAGATCAACCTCAACCAAATTTAGCGCATAATTTCAAAAGTTGCTTTTAGTATGGCTTCATATATTGCTTCCATAACTGGGATGATGGAAAAAGCCCCACCTCTTCTATACTTGGGTGTGCTAGTCTCAATAAAAGACTCACTTTCGTTGAAAGCAATCCTATTATAGAGAAAATTTAGAGAAGAATCGGCTCCTGGGTAAATAAATTTCTATCCTTTACAGGAAAACTTCAACTCATAAAATCGGTTCTCAACTCTTTGCACATATATTAGAGCTCACACATTTTCCTTTCAAAAAATGTTTCCAAGACAATTAAGAGAATCTTCAAAGACTTCTTATGGAACCATTCTAACGGTGTAAAAGGAAGTGCTAAAGTTAAATGGTTAGACATATGTTATCCAAAAAAAGAAGGGGGACTAAGTGTTTCTTTAGTGAAACTCACTAATCAAACACTCATCCTGAAAAGGTTTTGGTGGATCCTTGAAAATAGTTTTTCATTATAGATTAGATGGATTCATTCCTATGGGAAGTTAATAAACCAAACCAAGCATACCCAAATTCCCACCTAAGTAGGGCTATGGGAAGTTAGTAAGAAAGCATCAAATTCCTTTTTCCTGAACTAACTTCTCCAAATGAAAAATGTTATCCAAGATGACATGTCTTGCTCTATTGGTAATGGGAAGCTAATATCCTTGTGGCTTGAAAACTGGTATTGTTAAGGTGCTCTCATTAACTCCTCAAGTGTATTAAGGAATTCTATCAATCTCCCACTTCACATAAAAATGGACTCACTCATCAACGGGAGCAACTGGCAGTTCCCTTCAAGTCTTAGTCATTTGCAACCTTAATATTCTCATAATCTTCTCAATCAAGATACCTTCTTCTGGCATAATTGACTTACTCATCATCTTTCTAATAAATTCATGAGAGACTGCTTAAGGTTGAAGAAACCAGTAGTGTAGTGGTATAGAATCATCTGGAACAAAGTCATACCACCTAAAACCTCTTTTCTCCTATGGATAACTATTTATAACTAGCTTAACAATGTAGATAAACTCGAGTATTTAAACATTGATTCTTCATATCCTTTTTGTTCAGCAGATGAAGAAATAAGAGATCACTTATTCTTCATGTGTGTGATCACCAACCGTATATGGGAAGTAGTTAAAATGAGCTGTATTTGGACAATTTAAGCTAATACATTTTCCAGTGCTATTCAATGGCTATATTCTCAAAGAACTCTCCCGAAGTTGAAACATATTGCAACAGTTAGCATGTGTGTGCAAACCATTTGGAAATAAAGGAATGTTAGATAATTTGAAGCTCAGCATAAACCTATCACACTTCTCATATCTGAGACCATGGGCAACATCAATGAACTTTTACTGTTGGGAGGATCAAATTAGAGCTTCAACTTTCTCTATATCTTAATTTACTATACATGTTAATCATATGTTTTGAATAGGTAGTAGTGCTACAACCTTATGTGGAAAAGGGTACCCCTTAAGTATGTTCTATAGCTTGTAATTCAATTCTTTATTGATGAAATTCTCTTTTATTTTTAAAAAAGTTAATGAGCCATGTTTTGCATGATTTTTTAAGCAAGTTCTTTAGTTGTTTACTTTAATAATATTTTTTTCTATAGTAAGATTTAGAAGAGTATGTTGGACATTTGGAAAAGATTTTGTATATGTTTTGGTAAGACAAGTTGTATGCAAAATTGAAAAATTGTACTTTTTCCACTAAACAAGTTATATTTCTTGGTTGTATCATGAATTCAAAGGGATTAGAGATATATGAGAAAAAAGTGAGAGCCATTAGAAAATGGCCAACACCTAAAATTTTAAGTGATGTTAGGTGTAGGTTAGCTAGCTTCTATTGACCATTTTTCAAAGACTTTAGTATAATTGATGTACTTTGAAAAAGATATTGAAAAAGATTGTATGATTTAAGTGTAGTGAAGATTAAGAGGAAGCCTTTAATATATTGAAAGAGAAGTAAGCATAACTCCTTTTTTAGACCTAACTTTGTCAACGCCTTTAAGATTAATACTCTAAGTGTAAGAATTTATGGAGATTTTGACGCTGGTTAGAAAAATTATAGCATTCTCAAATGAGAAGCTTAGTAAAACAACTTTGAATTACCTGAATTATGATAAAGAGATGTATATATCGGTGCAAGCATTAGAGACTTGGTAACACTACTTGTGGGCTAAGGAGTTTGTGATACATAAGGACTATAAGTTATTGAACTATAATTGAGTTCAAAATAAGCAGAATAAGAGACCTGTCAAGTGGGTGGAGTTCATTAAGACTTTTCCTTATAGGGTAAAGCATACTTAAGGTAAGAAAAATATAATAATTGATGCATTATTTAGGAGATATGATTTATTGACAACTGTGCATACTAAAATGATAAGTTTTGAGAATATTAGAGACTTATATGCTGATGATTCTAATTCTGGTCATGTGTTCAACAATTATAAATTATGATATAATATTTTGAAAATTGAACAATAAGCCTTCTGTATCAATCAAACAAATAAGATTGTTCAAGGGATACTACAAGAGGAAGGATATTAGAAGTTATGCCCTAAATATTGATATCAGAAAGGCATTTGATTCCTTATGCTAAAAGTTTCTCTTTAAATATATAGGTAATTACGCTTCCCTACTATTTTCATTTTTTGGATAAAGGAATGTGTCATTTCTATCTCATTCTTAATGCTAGTTAACAGTGAACCAACAAGATTGTTCAAGGCTAGCAAGGGGCTCAGGCAAGCAAACCCTTTGTGCCCTTATTTGTTTTACTTATATATTGAAATGTTATCTTGACTTCTTGGTCTTAACATCTCTAAGGAGCCTTACTTTAAATTCTATTATAAATGTGACATGATAGGCATCTATAACCTTTCTTTTATAGATGACCTACTTTTACTTTATGGGGAAACTTTTGAATTAGTGAAGATGTTTCCAAATTTCTAGGAGCAATTTAATACCTAGTCTAGTTTTAGCTATAACCTAAAAAAATGGTTTCTATATTTCTATTGGGACTAGTAAGGTGAATGATCTTTTGAACATTATTAATGAATTCAAATAGGAATAACTCTCATTCAAATAGTTGGGTGTTCCCATTATAACCAGGAAACTTTGTTACACAAATTGTGCTCTTCTGATTGATTAAATACAAAAGAAGTTGAATAGTTAGTGCAATATGTCTCTTTCCAATATAGGCAAGCTTCAACTGAGCATATTTATTATGAGTAACTTGTATATTTATTAGTGCTCATATTTAGCACTTCCTAAGGAGATTTTAGAATCAATTAAGAGTTTACTTAAAAGATTCCTAAGTTCGAGCTCATAAGGTAATGCCAAGGTACATAAAGTTAAATGGCAAGAAATTTGCATACCGAAAGAAAATATAGGAATCACCTTAACCAAAATCCTTAGCAAAATGCTATTAATAAAAAGACTACAGAAAATATTTACAGATAAAGAGTCCTTTGGAAACAATGGATTCATATAAACTTCTTGAAAAGGACAACCATATGGTTAATCAAAGCTAAAACCAACACCTTTCAGACCGACCTTGAGGTAGATATTAATGATGAGAGAATTGGTTTGTGGAAAAATTAAACGCAATATTTGAAATAGAATAAATACATTCTTCTAGTCTGAATATTCTTCTGACTTAGGCCCCCTCAATAGATTAAAGGTTTCGATAGATTAAAAGCTACTATACCACTTACAACCAAGGTGGAACTAATAATTGAAAGCAACTCATGAAAATGGACTAACAATGCTCAAAGGGAATTTGACCTTATCATAAATCGCCTCCTAGCATACCTCCCAAACTCTTATAAAGAGGATTCAATCTCTTAGCTTAAGAGTAAGCCCACAGCTTACTCAAATAGTTCTTATAAGAAGTTGTTCACTAGTTTCATGAATCCTATAGAGTGACGTAAATAGGTTTGGAATACTAATATCATATGTAGCTCAGCTTTTATCTTATGGATTACTATTAAAGGAAAATTAGGAACAAAGGAAATTTTAAAGTTCCATTAACTAAATCTTATTTGCATCATTTTTTAGGAGTATTAAGAGGATATAGACCATTTTTCTTTAATTATCATTTCTCTAGCCTCTTCTTGAACTATATTATAGTACTATGCAACTTTTCTTGCTCTCACACTTTATAGAAAAAACTTAGTATCATAGGTGTTATTGCTTAATTGCTTTACTAAAGGTAATCTAAACATGTTTAGGATTGCTTTTTGAGCTTTAGTGCATACTATATGACTTGAGAAAAACAACAAAATATTTAGGATGTCCACATATATCCCACTACCATCTATCATAAGCTCCTGCATAAGATTAGGGACACTATAATTATAAGGAACACATATAGGAAAATGACCCCTAATTGGCTCTTAAGGTGGAGGTTTCTATAAGTTGCTATTATATTCAAAATTTATAATTATTTATGCTCCTATACATTACTGATTTGCATAAATCTGTTGTAGGTCTATAACCAAAGTTCCTTTATGTTCCAGCTATTAGTTAGCTTTAGTGCATATTATATGGTTTGAGCAAAACAACAAAATATTTAATGGTGTCCACATTTGTCTCACTACCATCTATCATAAGCTCTTGTATAAGATTAGAGAGATTGTAATTATAAGGAACATAGATAGGACAATAATCCCTAATTGGCTTTTAGGTGGAGGTTGTTGTAAGCTACTGTTGTATTCAAAATCTGTAACTATTTATGCTCCTTTACTTTGCCTAACTAGCATAGGTTTGTTGTGGGTCTATAGATAAAGTTCCTTCCTATTCTAGCTATTCGTTAGCCAAATGTTCTAACTATAACTGACTTTTGCTCACCTTGAGCTAGTCCTAATGATATACTTGTTTACTTTTAAAAAATATTAACTTTAATATCCTTAACAGATATATAAATACTAAAGAATAAAAAGATAAAGAAGAATAATTAGATCTCACAATTCTTGAATAATCAAACTTCAATTAACTTTTGATTAAAAAAAGAGAACATTGTTACAAATGATTCTTAAAGATAACATAGGGGAAAAAAAAAGAACTATCATAAGAACGCAGAGAAAAACTAAGATAAACCAATAAGAGAGACAGATAGATAACTACCTACTGTGACTCATTCCTATAAATAATTCCAAAATCCTTAAAATCTTATCTAATCTTCCTAAAAAGGGGGATAAAAGTTAAATAAAGACTAAATATGAATAAAAATCCCATTTCTACTAGGATTATCTTACCAAAATAAGTCCTTCCTAAACAAGACTCCTAAATAGAGCAATAAAGGTAAACATAACTAGGGCCCAGTGATTTTAGAAGGGCCTTATCTATTGAAACACATTAAATCTTAAAGCATTCATATTGAGTAAAGTGTGGGCACGCCTTATACTCAAACCTCTTTTGGAACCTTTCTCCTACAAGCCTTCATTCTTCTATAAAATTTGTAACCTTTGCTCCTTTACTAATCCACTTTTAATCACATTTTCATCTAAATCTCTAATCTTTTTTACAATACATAAAATATATAATTATAATTCATAATTACAAGCATTTAATCAATCAAAACATAGGAAATAATATGATACGTGTAATTCATGCACGCTATCACCTAGTCATTTGATTACCATAATATCTCAAATCTTGAACCTCATCTTCTACTAAAAAATCTCTAATTTTTGGTCTAATGCTCCTCACCTAACCATTTTAGGTACATTTTTTCCACTTTAACTACCATGTTAAAATCTTTAAAAATAATATAGGGTTCTTTTATGTGTTCACCTAACTATTTTAGATTCTCTCAAAGACATTTTGTTCACTAGTTACCATTCATTGCATACACTATTGTCAATTGGAATTGAAATCCTTCAATTTTGGTGATGACTTTATAGTGAATGAATTGAGAGTTTGCCTATAACATATCCAAATCTACATCTTGATTATGAGTGGCAATGGGCTGGGTTGGGATCAAGTTCTCCCTGGCCTATGCCCAGGCTTGAGTTAGATTAAGCTTTAGGTAGCCCGAAGCTCGATTGGGCCTCAGGGCAAGGGCTCAAACCAAGCCATTTTTTAATTTTATATTATTTTATTTAAAAATTAAATAATTTTAATAAAAGAATTCATCTAAATCTTAAACAATTGAAACTACAGATAATATATAGCAAAAATATTACTTATTTTTAAAATTGTTTATAAATAATACAAAGATATATTAATGAACTTCTCTATGTAAATTCCAAATATATAATAAAATATATCGTATCAATTAGTAAATGTGTTTGCTAAAAAAACAGATTGTTAAAAATTTTATAACATACTTTATTATCCTAAAACTCATTTTCATAAAAATGTTAACATGTGTCGTTTTATATAAAAATGTTTTTGTAACTCATTCACTTTCTTAAATAAGCCTAATATTATATGCCTTCAGTTCAATTTTAAAATATAGTCTTGCATCATATATATTGTTCTTTTTTTGTCAAATTATCTCAACTCTAATAAGAAATATATATTCATTTTATTTTTATTATATTAATATCAATAAGTCTGATATCTTATTAAAAAATTAATTAAAATCTATTTACTTTATTTTTAACTTAATGTCACTTTAAATTATTTTCTCTTTTTTGTTACTAATCACTATTTGCTTATCTAAACTAATCACTATTTGCTTATCTAAGTCTAACAATAAAATGGTGCCTAGTTTATTCTAAACATGAAAGAATAATATTAGTTTATAAGTCTGCCTATTCAATAAGTATCACGTGCTATCAAAATCATCTTATTTTTAAAACAAAGAGTATCATAGTGCTTTATTATCTAAATGAAAAAAATACAAAAAGAATTATTAATTATAGCTGATGTTGGGCCCGGGTCTCGATTCGGATTTCATGGCGACTACGTGCCATGATTGAGATTTAATGAAATAAGAATTAAATAAATTTGAGAACATTTCAATAAAATAAAATTATGACATGTAATTAAATTAAAATTCAAATAAAGGAAATTCAATGTGGGACTTTACTGAACTAAACAATTAATAACAAAATGTCATAAAATAATTTTAGACATGAAAATAAATTAAATAGGGATCGGATAACACATATAATCACTTCGAACTTAACCAATAAAATGTTTTTGTTTAACATTTGTAATTGTCACGGCCATGACATAAAAATATCAAAACCATGACAATTCATAGAAGTGTCATGACTATGACATAATAATGTCACAGTCGTGACAATGGGAAGAGTTGTCATGGCTGTGACATGAAATTGTCACAACCGTGGCAACGGGTGGGGATGTCACGGCTGTGACATGAATCGTCACAACAGTGACAATAGGAAGAGGTGTTAAAGGGCGAGGGTTTATGCACGGGCGTGTGGGAAGAACAAAGAAGTCACAGGCGTGAGTGAAACATGCACGGGCGTGAGGGAGAGGAAAATAAAGAAGAGAGTCGCGACTTTCCAGTCGCTCTCCCTCCCTTCAAACCATCAGAACTTTCAACCCAGAAATTCAAAAATTTCAAACGTTATATCATTAGAAAGCTAAGAAAAAAGATCTATAACTTTCATGAAGACACTTTTATCTATTTTTCCTAGATCAGTGCAGTTTACGCCTTGAAGTTTCAGACTACATTTTTAACTCTTATTCTCTATTTTCATTCATCTGCTATCAACATCTATATATGTGTAAAACTAGTAACTACAAACATAAGACCTAAATCCAACTTTCAATTCCATGCATACAACTTCCATATAAACAATTTTACTTAAAGAAAATCCATCCCAAAAGCCATCACACAACAAAAATTTCACTTCCAGCCACATTAACATTTGACAGAACATAACATTTTACACATACATATGAGAATCTCTGTAACATTTTCTGT
>JAOQMS010000178.1:7209140-7224421 GCA_027563885.1 Erythroxylum longipes
ATAAGGAAGCCTTAATGACATTATGGTAATTACAACACCAATGCATAATATGGAAAGATCACAATATATGGTCTATATTAGTTTGGTAACATGAATTAGAGTAATTTAAAGTTTGAATAAGGGATGTTTGGTTATTGAATTTATTCCAAAGTTAAATTTGAGCTTACTCTTAGATTAGGAGCAATACAATTTAGAGAATAACACATATTCAAATTAGAATTTTAAATAATTTTAAAATTTAAGTTAATTCCAAAATAATTAAATTATTTTTTAATTTGACTAATATTATTATTATATTAATTCATAATTAAAAATTTTAGAAAAGTTGTTTTCAATAATTAAAATTAATTATATTTCAATTAGATTAGAATTAATTAATTAAACTCCTTTATAATTAAGAAAATGTTTCTTAATTTAATTAAGAAAGTATTTTTAATTAAATTTATTTATTTTAATTTAATTGAGAGAGTTATTATTCTATTTTATTTAGAAATTATTTTTTATTAATATGAATAATATGTTTCTTAATTAATTATAAAATTTATTTTCTAGATTAAATTTAAAATTATTTTCGTTTGTTAATTAACAAAAATGAGTTTTTTTTTTTTGGTCTTCCGAAGGATGGAGGAGGATTAGGCATCACCTTATTAGAATCATAAACAAAGTGCTTATGATTAAGAAGATTTGGAGATTACTCAATGATAAGCTCTTTAGGTTAAATGGGTAAATGCTTTTTACTTGAGATATTTTAATTTCTAGACCATTCAACGTAAAACCAACGCCTTATAGACCACGATTCAACAACAAGAATAACAATCCAGCAAAAATTTCGCTAAAATGCGAGGTTTGGAGAGTTTCAGTAAGACACAGCCATATCTCTAATGATTTAAATTCTCAAACTAAGGGAAACAATAAGGATGGTGATTAAGTGTAAGATTGGGATTGCTGAATTAACAAACTTATGGTATCATTATCTGTTTAATGATGGACTACTTAAAACAGTTCCTAAACTCACCGGACTTCATAATATTATCCGAGGGTCTGCTTTAGTTAAAGAAGTATTAAGTTATAAAATATGATGCTTAGAGCTCCTACTAAGGAGCCCTCTTAATGACTTGTTATTGAATATAGACCTCCTCCAAAACAAGGAGCACCTTATTTTATGTGCAAGAATTCAAATGGCAAATTCATTAATGTTTCTTGTAGGATGATGTTGAAGATTCCAGCTTTAAGATTTAAATGGCATAAACTAGTATGGTTTGAAGAAGCTAATTCTGGAGTAACTTTTACCCTTTGACTCACAATTAAAGAGAGGATGATCAAATCACATAGCATCAGAAGAATTATAAGGATTATAAGCATTTATTTACTATACAACCTAAAGGAGGAAATTGTTGCTCATTTATTCTTTAAATACAGATGTACTTCTTACACTTGGAGAGGAGTTACTTTAGTTAAGGAACATGCCACCTCCTCACTCTAACTGGTCTGCAATTATTCTTTATTCATGTTAGAACCATAATCTTTATAATAAGGATATTCTAGCTTACAAAATTTCCTTTGGGAATGTTGTGAAGAACATGAGGATTTTCTATAAGCAAGTAAAGCATAAACCAGTTTTATTATAAGAATTGATTGTTTACATTAAAGAACAATTGATAGCACAGATGATTCAACTCAATTGCAACTCCTATATAACTATTAACTAGAATCTACTTTAAGGACTCAATTTCCAATATCTGGTGAAATCTTAATGATTTTGTAATTTTGATATGGAACAAACTTATATATCTTAAGGGTCAAGCTTTCTTGAAATTGGTTTCATTCATAAACCTGAGAAACATCTATAAATTAGGAATCCATGTATTTATATGAGTTCATGGGTGAGTTACAACCTTACTCTTTAATATAGATTTGCTTTGTAGGGGCTAATATGTTTGTATCCATTTGAGAAAGTAGTCATGCTTTAAAAGCTATACGTTCAGCTTTTAGTTAAGCTCTAATTATTCCAATTTAAATGCAATTCTTTAATTTTTCAAAAAAGGGCATTCTGTAATATTTTAGAAAATTTGATTCCTAATTTATTAAGGAGGGATTTTAATTAATTAAGAAACTAATCTCTAGATAAATAATGTAAAGGATATTCTTGATTAATTTAAAATATTTTATTTAATTTTAAAAGTGATTTTATTTAATATTACAAAATACTTTTCTAGTTGAGAAAAAAGTTATCTCTGATTAGATTAGAATTTCTTACTTACAATTTTTTTCAAAAAATATTTTTTTCTAAATTAAAATAAGAAGAGTAATTTGTTGAAACTTATCAATTAAATTTTATCAAATGAGTGAAAATAATTGGAAATGGTTTCTAATTTAAATTTGAAAATAGTTTTTTTAATTTCTATTTGGAATGAAAATTTAATTTACTTGGGAGTTAATAGGATAATCTAATTTAATTTCCAAAGACTTGGAAATATTATTTTAGATTATGAAGATTACATCAATAAGTAGAATAAAATAAGGCTTGATATTTGTATGTTTGTAATTTTATTATATTTGCATAAATTGTATGTTTTTTTATGTTCGATATATTACGCATATTGGATTACATGTTTAAATTTTTGAGATTTTACATGTAAATTATGTTTCATAAGACCATTTGAAATTAATTTACTCATTAAGAATGAGATTGTTCCTTCTATTGTTATAAGAATAAAATAGAGTTCTATTTATTATTAAGTTTATTGCACAAACACAAGGGCACTTTAACTTGAACATGTTAAGTCTTATAACATTAGTTCCTGCTTAACTAAATTTGCATAATTTAGATGAGCAAACTTATAATCATATAAATATAGGGGTAGGGCTAAGAATAACAAAAAAGATATATTTTGACGAGAGTTATCACCTAATTGATATATTTTGACAAGAGTTATCACTTAATTGATCTAGGAGTCATATGAGATATGATTGATAAAGTTGTTATCTACCTAATTTAAGTTTAGTTGAATTATTGAGCAAACTCAAGTTCAACTAAATTTGAATAGATCTTAACCTTTCAAAAAGATTAATATTTCTAAAATAGTAGTGAAATCCTAATCTTATTTGGTTACAATGACATATAACATATTACTTGCTTTCCTTACATTTATATTTTGTTCTGAATAAAAAATTAACTTTTATTTAGTATAGATGATATAAAGTTTCAGTTAACAAAATTTCTAAAACATAATTTAGGTTTGAGAGAAGTTCTCAAACTTAGAGAGAAAAGTTGTATTTCCATTATGTAATATTTTATTAACACTTATTCAGCGTGTAGTGACAAAGTTTCAAAAAAAATGTTAATATTATATAGATAACAAAATGTAGTGTCAATTTAGAATTGACTAATATCTCACATACTTTTATGGCAACATGCAAGATGGATGTTAACACTATGATATCACAATACAAATAGTTGAATATAGTAAAGCTGAAAGGTTAGTACCTTGTTAGAACAATTTCATTCAGTTTAGCCTACTAAAATCATAAATAAGAACTACAATTGAAGGCATTTGCTATAGTATGATAATATTTGTCATTAGAAGAAGATATTTTCATAAAGTTTCTTGCTAATACAAGATATCGTGCATTATATATATACTTCTCATTTATGCTTTTGAGTACTTGATAATGAAATTAGATTCAACATTACTAGTAGTTGATCCAATTTTTTAAAAATAGTTTGTAAGTGTTAGATCAAAGGAGACTTATGCTTAACAATAATGGCAAGAATAAAAAGCTAGATGATTAAGACTATCGTTTTAAACCATGTGGGTTAAATCAACAAAACAAGAATCATAAAGTTCTATATAATGATATGTGTATTCTTTTAATTATTAATTGTATAAAATTCATAATATACTTGTTAGATTGAAGGATGACAAGTCAACCTTTAGTAAAAGGATGATTATGGTACTGAATTATTAAATCTTATATATATGATGTACTATGGTACTGAATTATTAAATCTTATATATATGATGTAGTAGATGTAATGACAATGCATAAAAAGGATGAATGCTTGTATTTCATCATAGTTACTAATGATTTTATATGATAGAGTCATATATATCAAATGAAATATTATTTAAAATTTTGAAAAATTTGAAGTGTTTAAATATAAGTAGAAACTAAGCATTAAGAATGTCAAAACATTTTGAAATGATTGACATGATGAGTTTGAATTTTTTTAGTTATCTGCAAGGAAAAAGATTCTTTAGTGAATATCTCCACAAATGAATTCCATATCAATATGAATTTGTGTAAAGATAAAAATAAAATATGAGATATTATAAGACGCAATTTCTTCTTTAGTCATGCGTAGTACAATAACTTGCATTTAATAATTCAAATTAAATTAGTTGATAAGATTATATATTAGATATGAAGTGATAAGACTTTAAAAGTGTCGAAGTTAATAATTTTAAGACTTGATGCTGAGTTGATTTTAAGACTTGATGCTGAGTTGAAGTACATATTATCCAATAAGTTTATAATAGAAAGTTATGATATATCCAAAAGGTTAGATATCATATTATAAATCCTATTGAATTGTAAATCCTATTGAATTAAATATTTGTTTTAATACTACTTATAGGAGAATGGTTCTCAAGATAAGCAGTGTAAGTAAGATAAATTTTGAAAAAAATTCAAATCTCATAACAGTACATCTAATTGGAAACTAGTACCTTTGTCAATACATTTGATGTATGGTTGAAAGGTTATGACATGTTAAAAGATGCAATTTCATATTAAATTCAAAGAGTTTATTTTGGAGGTAATTATGGATTAATGATGTATACAAGAAGACTAGTGGGAGTATGTAGAGTCTTAATGTTTATAAAGAAAAATAATTCATATTTTTAATTTAAAAAAAATATGATAAAGGTAACAACTTTATCATGGGAATTAGATTTATAGAGGTTATTTATTATATTTTAAGTACAAAAAAATGTACTAAAGGTGTTTAGTATTTGAGATATTGATACTTATAAAATATTAAAGATATTAAATTTTCTATATGTGAGTTGATATTTGAGTTCAAGATCAAATGGATATTAACTTTAGTTTGACCAAAATAAGTCCTAGTTAAGGTATATTTTACTTCAAAATATTATTTTAAGTTGAAAAGGTTCTAATGTAACATCAATTGTCAATTAATTCATAATATATTATTCATTTAGTAGTCATTTGGATTAAGAAGTTCTTTAATGAAATTGGTATCGTTCCTTGCATCATTGAAATAGTAATGTATTATAGAACATTAGAGTCATTAGGCATGTAAAAGGATCTAAATTTGTTAAAGATTCAACTATATAGTTAGGTAATTTCTCTTAATTTTGATAATAATTGAGATGAAAGTTGTAAGATTTAAGCAAGTTCTAACTCTGGAGAATCTTGTAGAATTCTCTCACTAAATAATTGTCCCATAGTAACATGATCGTCATAAGAAAATATGGTGTAAGATACTTAACAAATTGGTCTAGTGCAAGTTGGAAATTGTTAGTTTATGATTTATAACCAATTAGTTGGAAATTGTTAGTTTATGATTTATAACCAATTAGTTGGTTATAATTTTTGTGACATAATAACTTAAAAGTATTCTTTATTTTATTCATATTTGTTTAATTAATTGATGTATAAGATAAGGTTCATATAATAAATGCACATTACAAATAAAATTATGATGAAATCATAATTATGAGATTAATATTTTATTTACTTATTATCATTAAAGTGTTCTTAGTCATTGTTCTATTGAGACTAGGCATTAATATAACATAAAGACTAACACACTTTTTTACTCCTTGTGAAGGAAATAATCAATATCATAAACTAAAGGATGAAGATACTTAAATAAACATATAGGTGCTTATTAGAAAAAATTTACTAAATTGACCCAATATGAGAATTCCATATAGGAATTGCTATGTTTTTATAGTACTTATGACTTACTAGTAGTCATTAGATATAGTTTGAACTATATAGAGATAGTTGAATAATCAATCTATTATTTATTATACTAGGAAGAATGTTTCATTGTTTTTGATTAATATCGATTTAAGAAATCTTTGACTAAGTTTAAAGGACACTTTGTAAAATATTTGTCAAATTATTAATAAAGTAAATTACTAATGGTAGAGAAGTAATATGATTGAACTCATATGACATGAATTTCATACTTTATATCTAGTCAGATTATTGTATGATTATTGTATGATAACAGGATTGAAATATGTAAAAAAAGTTATATATATATATATATACAAGATTAGTTAAGATCACTTTGAATTATTAATATTTGGATAGTCATAATGCATTACTAGTTATCAATCTTTATCTATAGATATAAATTATTTAATTAAATAATTTTAATTGATCTAATCCTAAATACGATTAGAGTTATAATTTATATCTATTTTCAATATATTTAAGAACATGGTGATTGCAAACAAAGAAATGTTGATGAGAGAAAAAGTAATTTAATTAAGTTGGACTTATATTGTAAAATTTGAGAAACTTTAAAGGTTAAATATTAGATATTTAATAAATAAGGACTAATATGAGATAATTAATCTTATTCAGACCTAATTGATATTTACCTAGAAATATAATTACTTCTAATTAAAATTTAATTGAAATTAAAATTACAATTCAATTAATACCAAAAAATCAAATCCCTATTATAAATAGACATAGGCTTTAAAAGAGTTAACACTTCTTACATACCCCTCTCCATACTACTTATAGAGTTCTCTCAACCAGTTTGTATAGATATCATTATAGTCTAGACATTTATATGGCTACAATGCTGATGATGAATATATATTACAAAATTGGTTTAAGGGGAGCTACATTAAAAGATAAAGATTCATAATAAGGTAAGATTTATATTTATGCATTAATTATATTATATAACTTAAATTATCTTAGTTTTTGATAATTCAAATGAAAAAGCTTTTTTCTTTTGGTACGCGTAAGATGGGATTCTAATCTAATTTTCCAACATAAACTACTTCAAGGTAGGAAACTAAATAATAGCTTTAGAGTTTATATTTATAAAAATTTCTTGAACAACACTCCTCGACTTGACATTTTAATGATGATAAGTGATCTTAAAACCTTCGGAACTTGAATGATGTTCATTATCAGAAACAATCAAAAACGTTGCTCATAACCTTTGTTAAGCGATCATTTCACCACAAAAGCTTAAGTTATTGTGTGAGGCCAATTTAATTGGTTTTATATATTCACTAGCACACCCCCTCAAGTGAAAGTCCTTTGGGCTTGAAACTTGCACATGCTCACTCTAACTTGTGCTAAATAATAGGTGGGTGGTAAGATTTGAACTCATAAGCACTTGGTTACAGAGGCTCTGATACCATATTAAATGACCGTTTCAACAAAAGCTTAAGCTATTGTGTGAGGCCACGAGTAATACTTCGTTGATTTGGTGAACTTTACAAAGTTAACATGAACAATGATTCCAACTATTTCTAGTTGTATATATCTTGCTGTTGTCTTTTTGTTTTTTTATTTTCCTTTGCAAAAGTAATCTTCTTGTTGGCAACAATAAGATTGGCATGCTCTTCAATGCTATCACTATCCATATCCCTCAATATATTAGAAAGATTCTTATGAACCGTAAAAGCCATTAACATGATGGATACTTTAAAGAGGTTGAACCTCGAAGTGTGTTGTGCATAAATTGAGAACTTTTAACTAATGATGATAGACAACTCTCAATGTTGTGCTTGTAGGTATTATGATTCAATCGTCCTATTCATTCTTCATTAAGATTTCTCACATTCAATCGATTGCTCTAATTTGAATAAGTTATGGTTTACAAAGCAGAATAGGATTTCTTAATTCATAAAGCTTTCAAACTTGTATTTCCCAATTTTGTTAAATAGTTAAATAAATTTACGAAAATATGATATTTGATATTAGTTGCTTTAATATGAATTGCTATGATATTAATTTACCTTATTAAAAATGGAAGCAACATAGGGGAAAAGGAAGTAAAAGTACAAGAATTTACATGATTTGACCAACTTATGTGACCTACATCTACGGGTAAGGAGATAAACTTTTTTTATTTCTATAAGAAAAATGAAATAAGGAGAATAGATGACAATAATCTTACACAATTTCCCAAAATTTCTCTTTAAAGGTTCTCACTAAATCCTTTGAAGTCATGACTCTGATCAAATTACTATTTATATAATAGGTTTACCCATAGATGCCTAGTGACACTAAAACTCTATTTCTCATAAGCCTAAGATTATTGCAATTCAATTTCACTAGAATTCAAGGTATATATATCACGATTTCCCACCTTGAACTATCTAATGCCTAATCAAGAAACACTCCTAGCCAACATAAGGCCCCAAAGAATTTGAGCCATGCAAGCATTCACCAAGTCTAAGCTACATTTGAACTTTGTTGTAGGCAACAACTTTATTAATATATCAGCTATATCTTATGAAGTGTAGACTTTTTTCAGCAAGATCTGATCTAATGCAGTCAATTTCCCAATCTTATCAAACCTTACATACTTTAATGTATCCTTATTTGTCTACCTTTCTCCTTTCCATAGTCTTATAAAAGTTATTTTTATCCCCATCATCGATGGTTAGAGCATACATGATCGAGTCTCCCTAACCATTTCTCCTTGGTTATTTGACGATCCTTCTCACTTTATCTTTGATCATATTGTTTTGAAGGTTTCTTCATGATATTATTCTACCTCCTAAGTTAGAATTTCCAACTTGTTTAACATATGTTATAGTTATTCTAGTACCACCTTTGAACTAGTATTGTTGACTATTAACTATAGTACGACCTTTTTGTATGTTTGCCTTAGTATATGTCACTCCCTAAACTAGTCTTTTAAGGTTACCCTAGAGTTTTTACAAGTTCCTGTGTTCGTTATCTTTTAATAAGCTCCCTTTTAAAAGTTCTATCGTCTTTTACTGACTAAGATGACTCATCTATATGTATCACATACCACAGTACTATCAACATTCTTCTTTAAAGATTGAGACATAACCACTAATCCCGTTGTTTTCTTTCTTATTAAGACATATATGTTATGCTATAATTTTCCCTTTATCACACTTAATGGAATTTCTACCCTCTTAAGTTGCCTATCATCACCACAAAACTGATATCCTTGATTATCAAAAGTACCCATGAAAATCATATTCTTTTGAAGCTCAAAAACATAGTAGGCATTCAATGTTCTAACAATTCCATCATACATCTTGATCTACACTAAACCATTACCTTTAATAAAATGCTTTCTATCATCACTCAACCTAATAGTATCATTCCATTTTTTAAAAAGAAAATAAGTAGTCCTTATTAAAATTTATACGATAAGCAACACTAATCTCTATCACCAATCTATTTACAGAATAAAAAATACTTATCATTAAAACATCATTGCCTCTTCTATCCTCTTCATCAAAACTCTTCTAAACTATATTGATACTTGCTTTTCCATCTGTTTTCCTTTTCTTGTTATTGATACTTGCTTTTCCATCTGTTTCCTTTTCTTGTTTCCATTCTTTTGTTGTTGATCGTCCCTCTTAAAGTACCCTTTAACTTTCTAATTAAAACATTGAACAACTTTAGCCTTCAATCTGGATTATAACTTATGTTTATAAAATCCTTTTGTTTGTTCTTTCCTCTACTGAAAACTAAACTCAAATATGATACATATATATGGTAATGGGCTAGGTTGGGTCAAGTTGAACCTATTATAGCCTCGACCTATAGCTCAAGCTTAACCCAAAGCTCGATCATGCTTGGCTTACATCGCTTGAGGCCCAAAGCTCGCCCAAAACCTAAAGTTTTGCCATACCCCAATATATGAAAATTACCATCCCCTTTTTACTATTTCAAGTTTGTTATTATCAAAGTCTCGTAATTTTCAACTAATTTAACAATATCACACCAAAATTAAAGATCGATTTTAAAGACTAGATAAAAAATGAACATGAAGAAGAACTATCATTCATCAAAATTTGAAAAAGATAAGAACTCTAGAAAAAAGCAGAACATAAAAGGATACAATGACAAGTTGAATTACCCATATATGTTGTGTTTATTCATCACAACAATGCTACTTCTAAACCTTTTTTTTCAAGTTTTATGAGATCAAAAAGAAGAAATAGTAATTATAAAAGGCCATTGGCGTGGTGAACCATAAATTAGGGTTTTCTTTTAATAATTATAATTAGGTTTAAGGTTCAGGTTTATCCTATTTATGTCTAGTAACACCCAACCTGAGGTTTTATCACACCCTATATTCCAAAATTAATATTCAAGAATAAGTAGACCACTTATCGACAACTCTAGAGCTAATGGCGGCTCTAAAATACTCTCTTGGTAAAAGCTCTTAAAAGTAAATTTTATAAGAAAAACCACAAAAATCTTCTCACACCAACCAAAACCGTTTCAAAATATGTTTTAGAAAACCAATAATCACTAGAAAATTTTAAAAATTTACAAATTCATTCCCAGAAAACTCCTTTTTGAACTAGATATTTTGAAAAAGAATCCTTTTAAAACATCTTCAAAATAGAAAATAGTTTTTTTCAAATGTCAATCCTTTTAAAGAAATACACATTTTTTTCCTAAAAGGACGAAATAATAATCCATGAGATTTAACAAAGTTTCAAACATATTATTTTCAAATATAAATGAAATTGATTCCATAAAATAAAGCATCATTTTATAGAGCCCGATAAAACTACCCTTACCAATTCCATTTGTAAAACTTATAAAACTGTTTACCTTATGTAGTGGGGCAAGAATCTTAGAAACCAAAAGGTTTGAAGTTAAGTTCTCAACAATTCTACCATACTATCCCTTATACAACTATTATAACTACCAATAAGCTTAGTTCAACACTTTCCCCTTAAAAAATATAACAAACCACCATTTATACTATTCTTTTCCAATACTGGGTCCACATATAACGTTCAATTTTTATTTTACCATACCCTCCCACATATAATTATTATAACTACCAACAAGTTTAGTCAAACACTTACCTCCTTAAAAACATAACAAACCACTATTCATACTATTCTTTTCCAATAATGGGTCTACACATACTTTCAATTTTGATTTATCAATTATTGGAAATGGTACATATTGATGCCTCAATTATGTAAATATCAACCCAGAGATTATGAGGACCTATATTCTTCATCTTTATTATTAGTTTCAAAACTCTTTATCCTATAGATGATGACTTATATATCATTATAAACAAGATTATAGCTAAATATTCCTATCATGTAAAGAAGATTCAAAGTTAAATGGTGGGATAAATTCACTAAAGGTCATAAAGCTTCATTTTAGGTTGTAGAAGAATGGCTTAGATATGGCAAAAAGAAAATCCTAACCTAACCTAATCCTGCCCGATCTAGCCTAAATTATAACAAGCTTAACCCAAGTTGCCTGAGCTTTAGGCCAATATCTAATTTAATATTCAAGTTGAGCTTAAAATCATGCTCTACATCCCATACTAACATGACCTTCTTTAATGACATAAAATAACATTGTTTTCTTAATATAATAAAGCAATGTTGTTATGTTTATGAAAAAAAAAATCATCATGTTTCCTTACAAGCGATGTTATTTGGCGATAATTTTAAAGTTAAAACTAGACTCAAACAAAAAGAAACTTTTTAGGTTGGAGAGATTAGCAACAAGAATCATATAAGAACAATACTGTCTTCTTTCAACTTTGAACAAAAATTTAAGATATGTTTGGTTTCTTTTTTTTTACCCACATAATGGATGGGTTTTCTTGTTTTTTATATTTTTATTTTATCCATAGGCTTAATTCTCATTATATGCAATAATTGACAATGGCCTCTCCTAAAACTTCTTCACATTGCACCACCACAATGTTGCAACCGTTTTCTCTATTTCTTAACTTTTCTTTTCTGCTTCTACTTATGAAAACTCATAACCTAATATTTGGACCTATGACTACTTAGCAATTTCCCCCTCAATTTGCCTTCAAAGTCATGGCTTTAACACTAAGTATCTCAAAAACCCAAAAACTTCTCATTCTATAATTTTATACCTCAAACAAAATGGTTTCTTAAGAATTCTAAGCATTGTTAAAAAGATGCCTAAGATATTGTTTCAAATTTTGCCAAAATAATCAATTTTGGCAAGCCAAGTTTGATCTTTTTATGAACTCAACCTAATACATAGTATAAGGGTGTTTTTTCTTGCTCAAGATTTTCAAGCTTGGCTTAGCTTGATTAGGCTTTGAGCTTGGACAAATTATTCATAAATCATGTCGCATGATCTAAGACCAATCAGGATTCAGGCTGGGTTTCAGACAAAATAAATTTTTTTGGGAGGGATCAGGTCATAAACAATCTAGGCCCAACCTAACCCATTGTTAATCCTAAAATGGTTAGACTGAAATTCTCACCCCATTAAACACAAAATAGTGAGCCAACCATATTCCTACAACAAAAATCAAATATGAATGTCTTATTAGTTGAAGTTAAAACTAAAGAAGAATATTTTGAAATAATGAAGAAATTGTTAAAATCTTAATCAATATTTGCTTCACACAGTAATCAAGAAGAAGTGGATTTGCACCTTGAAGATGAAGAGGATTTACTATAACCTTGACGCAGGGACTTAAAGAAAACTTCATTACTGTAAGAAACAAATGACAAAGACTAAAATCTTCAAAAATATAAGAAGCACCTAAATACGACAAAGACTGAAGCCTAAAAACTACAAGTTGATCTAACTAAAGCTTGTAACATGCTCTAACTAAAACATATAAGAAGCTCTGATATTATAATTACCGAAATAGACATTTATTTGTCTAAAAAAGGTACCCTGTTTATGAATGAGGCAAGCAATCCTTTCCTTAAAATATCCTCCTCTACTTTGTTCTCTCTCTTTTTCTTAAAGCTCTTTCGCATTTATTTATCTTTAAAAAACTCTGACTTTCTTTCTTTATCTAAAGCCACATAAAGCTCCTCTTTTGTGTTAATAAAACCCTCTAATAAAATTATTCTTCTTATTTTTCAATAAAAAACATATTTTAATCATAAACCCTTATGCCCTCAAATGTCTTTATGCTTCATAATATTTTAATAAAATAAAAGTGAGTCATCTTTCTTCATCTCTGCTATTATTTTTATTTACTTCTCTTTTCTCATTGTAAATACTATTATTTGTAGTGGACTAGCATTGCCTTCCATCAAGTTATAATATTAATATTTATTTTACTCTTTATTTATACATACTAACATCTACTCTAACATTCTAGCTTCTATATTTCTTTTATTAACAATTACTAATGCCTAACATCTAATATTTATATTTACACTTTATTATTAATTTGTTAGTAATATATCACTCTTTTTTAGTATTTCTTTATTATTATCTTATTTCTCACTTTAGTTATTATTATCCATATGCATATTTCAAAACAAGTCAAGGAGCATTTATATAAGGCTAGAATATATGCGATAACACCCTCATTGCTTAGGAATTATTTAAAAACTACTATAGGAGGAAGGAGATCAAGAGTTACGCCCTAAAAATAGACTTTTATAAGGCATTTGCTTATGAGGATCTTCATGTAGGTGAGATAGATTCAACAATATGCCTTCATAACCTTATACTTTATTCTAATTAATGGAGAACTAAGACCTATCTTCAAAGGAATGAATGGGATATGCAAGGAGATTCATTGTCTCCATATCTATTCACAATGAGCATGGAGGCTGTCATCAGAATATATAACAAGGAACATTACTAAGGAACACAAATTTAAGTATCATTACAGATGTGATAAGTTGAGAATCTATTTTTATTTTTGCAATTGAACTTATTCTCCTTTATAGAGCTAATCTAGAATCAACTCAGCTCTCCGTCTAATCCTTGCATCAATTTAAAGAAATATCGTGCCTGGAAGTTGTATCCCTCTAAGAGTAACTTTTACTTATCTTTGAACTGCTTAAGGAAGGAAGAGCTATTATGCTTAACAACTAACTTCGGGAATGAGACTCACCTACTTAAATACCTAAGGATCCTAGTAACTAAAAAAAGACTAACTAGTAACTAAAAAAGACTAACATTTAGGGATTGTTAACCCCTAATTGATAATATACAAGAGATTGGGAGTTGGAATAATGGATTGATGTCTTATACTGGACGGCTACAATTGATAATCTTAATCCTTAGCAATAACACATGTATTGATGCTCCAATTTAGCAATTCCCAGGGAAATAACCAAAAAGAAAAGCAACTGGGGAACTTTTTATGGTCAGGTTTGGAAAAGTAGATCTACAAGTGCCAAGGTAAAATGAGATGATCTGTGTTTACTAAAAGACAAAGAGGATCGGGAATCACATCAATCAAACAATGAATGAGGTTCTTCTTTTTAAATGTTATAGAAGTTGCTCACTAATAAAGAATCACTTTGGGTGAAATGGATGAATATCTACCTCCTCGGGATGACATATGGAGAGTTAAGCCAAAGATAAACACCTTTTGAACTTTCGAGCAAGTTCTAATGCTAAGAGAACATGTATGTAATGCCTTCAAGAATATAATTGGTAATGGATAAAATACCTACTTTTCGTTTGATAATTAAAATGAAATTAGTCTTTTGCATATCCTTCAAGAGTAAAATTCTCTCAATGCTAGTTTACCTGATAACACGAAGGTTACAACTATCATAAAAGCAGGCTTATAGAAATGACCAACACATTCCTTTAAAGGGGACTTACTAATAAGAGACAACTTTGTAGCTCCAACTCCAACCTTAAAAAAAGGACACTTTGATTTGATTTTAATACTAATCTAATTCTTTCATAGGTAAATCTTACAAAAACCTACTAATAAGACCTCATCCAATAATTTGTTGGTTTACACTAGCTTGGCATAATAAAATCCTTGAAATAGCCTTTATACTTTGGTTACTAACAAAACCTCCTTAGACCTATTATGCTCTCTCTATAAAATGGAAATGAATCAGTGGACCATTTGTTCTTTAATTGCCAATACTTAGAGATTTGCAACTTGAATTATGATTTAAATCAATGGAGCTATATTGAGAATTGGTGCACAAAATTTAGAGCGTTAAGTAAAGGGGACCTTTTGTCTTCTTATCTGAGATGGTCGTTTGTTTTTCTTCATTTGATAAAATCCTTTCCTTTTCCCTTTTCCTTTT
>JAOQMS010000178.1:7224521-7239686 GCA_027563885.1 Erythroxylum longipes
CCTTAAGTGGGAATACATTCATCAGGTACGCTTTTTCTTTCGCTTATCTTATTTTCGTGATACTTCCTTTACTAGCCGTATGCCACTAACAGTATAAATCTATTTTTTTATTTTTTACTTGATACATCAACCTTTTATTTTTTTTACGTTTTTAATCTTTTAACCCTATTTTATTTATGTATTTATTGAAATTTAAGTTACATAGATTTTGTTTTCCGTGCTAGTTTTACCTTTTTTCTGTAACCTGCATCATCTGTATATTGTCTCATTTGCATGTAGGCCCACCGGAAATAGCCTCTCTACTGTGTAAGGGTAAGGTTGCGTACTATCGGACCTCCCCAGACCCCGCTTCATTGCGGGATTTCGGACTGGGTGATGATGATGAAGTAAAGGGGACCAATCTCTTTTCAAATGCTTTTTCTTGCTTGGTATACCAAACTTGGAGAGAGAAGAATCATCATATTTTTAAGAACATTTAGCTAGATCTCCATATTTTTTTACACTAATCAGTTTTTAATAGTTATAACTATTAAAAAACTAAATAACTATTTTAACTATTTTAAATATTTAAAAAACTAAATAAGTGCAAGGTCGTTAATTTATAAATCTAACTCAAGTTTCATTTTGTTTTACTGTTAGATAAATCTAGAGAGCTATTTTAGACTATAAATTTTAATTTTAGAAATGTATTTATAAGATTTTAAAATTAGTAACTTTTTATGCCTATTTGACATATAAAAATGCAATAATTATTTTTAATAAAATGTAAGCGATTTATGTATCATAAAATACATAATCGTTTGCTCTGGTTTTTAAGATTTCCAGTTTACAAATTTGTTTAATACTATTAGCAATGATAATATAAAATTAAAATTCCCTTATCCTACCCTGACATTTGACAAATTCTTGTTTAACCTAATTTAGGTACTATTTACCATCGAATACCGACAGAAAATTTTAGGAGGTGAAAATTTTATTATCTTATGGCGTGCATTATAAAATATAAATGATATTGTTTCGTAATGAGTTTCGATAGTGAATTGTGAACATCTATTCAGGAAATATGTTTTAATCCTACTTATACGGAGAAGTTCACCACAAAGCTTGAATATTACTCTGGTGGACAAAAATGTAACACGCAACAAGTACCAAATCATTCGTTAAAAAGAAATAAATGAAGTAAATGTGAAAATACCTATTTTCAATTCTATCACATATTTGGAGGTACTCTCCGAGGTCGAGCTCCGATCAACCAGGTGTTGGAATTCAACCGTAATCGAATCTCGGACATAGTAGAAAAACAAACAATTTTTACAGATTCTAAACAGATCCCGATAATTGAATAAACTTGATAAAAAAATGAATTAGAAATCATATCTTGTTGCTCTTCCTATTGAAAAACCTTTGCAACTTTTTCCGATTGATCAATTACAAGCTGTTCAAATGCCTAGCCTCTGATGGTATTCATAGAGCAATTCTCAAGACTGATTTGAGAGGAAGAAGACAAAAAGTGCTAGCTTCTAAAATGTTCTTCCCTTTTTAAATAGAAAAATCATAAGGATAATTAAATTCTAATTCTAATTAATTTAATTTTAATAAAATCAAATATCTTATATTTGATCCCCAAAGTTTTCCAAACTTTATAATTAAGTCCAACTTAATTAAATTGATTTCTCTTTCACATATTACTCTTTGATGTGTGACCCATTAGGTTCTTAATAATTTGGCAATGATTATAAATTATAGTTTATAATTAGAATTAGATAAATTAAAACTTCTTTTAGTTTATCTTTAATTTTTCAATTAAACAATTCATAATCATAAATTATGATTGACATCTAGCAACATATCATGATTACCCAAATATCAGGAATGTCAAAGTGATTGACTTAACCTGTCCATGTATGGCAATGATGTATAACTTAATCATTTCGTCATTCAATATTCTAATTGGACAAACTATGGATACAATGTTTATTCTTATCATCTAATCATGTTCGTTTTTGCTAATAAGTAATTGATTTATAATTGAAATTTGAAAACATCTTTTCAAATGTCAATTGACTTTGGCCAAAGAATTTCATAAATCATTACTAATCAAGAAAGTAGAATATTATCTCTAATTATTTTAGAGTGATGAATCTTATATTGATTTACTCAACTATCTACATATGGTTTATACTGTATCTAATTACTGCCGACTGAATTATTCTAGGACGATTCATAAGTAGCATTAAAACACAGTAATTTCCACACGAGATACCTTGCTAATCTCAAGTATGAGGGTCAATTATACAACTATCATTATGAGATAATCCATAGACATATAAGTAATATTCTATCCAGAATTCTCATAATCGAGTTAGTTCAGAGACTTATTCTCTAATAATCACCCACACATTATTTTAAGTATCTCTATATTTTCATTTATGAGATCAATTACTTTCTTCATAAGAAAGAAACATAATGTGTGCTAGTTTTACCGTTTCAACAATATCTCGTCTTGATGAAACTACAACTATGAACATTTAAGAATAATACATAAGTGTAAATTGAATCTCATAATTATGATATCATTATAAGTTCAATTACACAGTAATTATTCCAAGGATTTTACCTTTAGTATTAAAACATAAATATTAATTAAATTAATAAATAAAGATAAATAGCCTTTTTATTAATTCAAAATAATGTCATACATTAATTTGCATCTAATTGATTGGCTGCAAGGGCATAAACTAACACCAGGACCTTCACAAAAACTCTTCATTGGGACGTGATCAACGTCTTTCTACAGTTTTCTCAAAACGTGAGCTCTCTTAACTGGACCTTAACTTCTTTAAATAGTTTTTATATCAGGCTTTCCCATTATAGGCTTAATATAGATACAGTCTACACTAATTATGGTACATTTTTTTAAGACTTTGTCCCATTAATATTATACCAGTTATCGAACCACCTTATTACCTTTATCTTGATCAAAATTATGTAACTTAACTATCATGTAATTTAAAAACCAACAATTTCTACAATTAATTATTGTCCACTGAATGGAAAATTACTAACAAAAAACTGATTTGGAATGAGAGACGATGAAGTTGTGACTTTGGTTTGCCAATATTAATTTTCAATGAACCGAAATCGCTGTTTAATTTTATTTCTTTGTAATATAACAATTTACTCAATACAATTGTCGCTTATATTAATAAAAGGTGAAAAAATATTTACAATTTTATAGAAGTTGTTTTATGTTATAGTAGTAATTGTATATTTTACAGTAAAAATAATAAATGAAAATTTTAATCATAAGTAAAAAAATGATATTCTACTTATTTGTTTGTAGAGTTTAATTAGGTTTTTTGAAGTTAAATAATAATTCAATCTAATAAATAACAATGTAGCCTATTTAGAATATTTTGTAAAATAAATTTGAAAAGTTTGATTTTTTTTATTTCCAACCTTTTATTAAAATGAATAAGCGATTAATGTGGATGCCGATTTAATAGGTTTATGACCATGCATTATAAGTGCAAGCTATTATCTGGCTTTAACGAGTGGAGGAGAGTAATTAGGGTAGGATGGCAAAAGAACAAGATTTTCATCTTCAGTTTGTAACTAAATCGTGCAGTAATGTAATTTTAATCCGAATGTCCTGTAAGTCATGTATCGTAGTTGCTATTTATGACCAATTTTCAAATAATTAATAATGATTGGAATGAAAATTGATGTAATTAGTTTTTAGTAATTCGTAACTGAATAACCTTTGCTTTCGGTATGAACAACCCATGGATTAGTTAGAGGAATCAACTAAATTCCATGGCTTTATATTAGACCAACCTTGTCTTCGGAAGATCATTGCCTGGTCCCTCATCTTTCCTTTCGAATCCCTTTGCTCATTTCGCATTTTCCTCTTTGTTTTCTGAACAAAGAGGAAAATGATGAAAGGTGGCTTCTTTGTTCCCCAAGGCGATAATAGAGACTCGTTTGCAGGCTATCAACTCATATTTGCTAATGGCTCCCTGCGGGCATGCTATAATGATTCGGATATACTCAATGACACGACCTTTTGGCAAAATGCAAATCCTTTGGTCAAATCGATCCCCTTCTTTGCCACCCAACTAAGCCTCACGATATTGGTCATCCGCCTTATCTTCCTCGGCTTGAATCTAATTCGTCAACCTCGCTTTTCTGCTGAATTAATCGTGAGTTGTATCCCCACTTTTTGTTCCTTGTTTTTTTTTATCATCATCCTATGTCATGATTACATGTACCTTATCATAATATGTATCTTTTGCCTTTTCTGCATATATGTATATAGGCTGCTCTTATGCTGGGTCCTGGTCTGTTAGGAGGAGGTAAATGGTTCGGATTATACATACAGCCCTTGAAAACAACCAAGACCCTAGAGACGATGGGAAATCTGGGTTTAGTTTATTACATGTTTCTTGTGGGATTGGAGATGGAGCTGGGAGCGCTGAGGCGTATTGAAAAGAAGTCCATATATAATGCCATCCTCGGGTTCCTGCTTCCGTTCGGATTTGGGATCGGTTATTTTTTTTTGATAAAAGAGACGGAGTACAGCGGGCTCAGCCAGTTATTGAAGGAAGAACCTATGCACAAAATTGTCCTTGGTGCTTTCCATTGTGGTCTTGTTCTCACTGTTACAAGCTTCACAGATCTTGCTCGAGTTCTTTCAGACATCAAGCTTCTTCACACTGACATTGGTCGAACATCTTTGTCCTCAGCTTTGGTTTCTGATCTAATGTCTTGGGGTTTTCTTGTCGCAGCAGTGACCATTTCTAATGGCCAAGATAATTATTACTTCTCTGTGTTATCTACCTTGTCTTTTATTATCATCTGTTGGTTTGCTTTACGTCCTGCACTCTATTGGTTCATTAAAAAAACATCTTCCAAGGAAGGCAAATGCAATGATCTCCAAATCTTCTTTATTCTTGCCGGGGTGGTTCTGTGTGGATTCATCACAGACTTTTGTGGCTCACAGTCCATGACTGGTGCTTTCATGCTCGGACTTATTATGCCCAAGGGTGAGCTTTCCATGAAACTTACGCAGAAACTTGAAGAATTTGTGGCCGGCGTTTTGCTTCCTGCATTCTTCTTAATTACTGGGATCAGAACCAACTACGTAGACCTCAGACAAAATAATAGAAATCCTTGGCTCATAGTTCTAGCTATTGCCGTGGCTTTCTCAGCCAAGATGGTTAGCTCTCTCATCATCTCAATGCTCTATGGAATGCCTAATCGTGAAGGTGTAACCCTTGGAGTTCTTATGAACACCAAAGGCGTTATCGCTTTGATTGTCCTTAATGCCGGCCGAAACAGAGGGGTACGCAGTTTTAACTTGAGAACATGTGAAAAGATAATAACTTTCACTTTATTATACTTTTTTTTTTTTTGTGAAACGCAGTGGATGAACAATCGCGCATTTGTGGTAACTGTGATAACACTTATTGTAATGATGACTGCTGTAAAGCCAATTCCTGCTATGATTTACAAGTATGGGAAGCACTTTAGGCGTTACAAGCGCAGGACCTTGGAGAGAAGTGAACCTCATTCGGAGCTGCGAACCCTTGTCTGTATTCATGACCGACGTAATGTTTCCGGAATGATCAACCTTCTTGAAATGTCTAATCCCACTAAGCAATCACCCATCTGTGTCTTTGCGGTCCACCTAGTGGAGCTCACTGGACGTTCTTCGGCAATGATGATCGTCCATGACGCTCAAAGAAGTGGCAACCACCACCATGTCCACCAGTCCCGCGAGAGTGCAGAGTCAGAGGTCATTATCAATGCCTTTGAAAGATTCGAAGACCGAGGCCACGCAGTTTCCGTTCAGCCTCTCACGGTGGTGTCCCCTTACACCACCATGCACGAAGACATTTGTACCCTGGCTGAAGACAAACGTGTGACACTGCTTCTAATCCCATTCCACAAGCAACCTGGTGGTGACGGTATGCTCCAAGAAGAGAACGCTTCTGTCAAACTTGTTAACCAAAACTTGCTCGCAAATGCTCCGTGTACCATAGGGTTATTCATCGATCGTGGCCTTAGCTCTATCAGTAATGGTGAGGATTCTGACCAGAGCACATCAAAACAGAATTGCGCCGTCATTTTCATAGGCGGAGCTGACGATCGCGAAGCCTTGTCATACGGTTCCAGGATTACAAGTTCTAATAATAAAGTGAACCTGACAATTATTCGGTTCGTTCCAAGCAAAGAAGCAATAAATGCGATGACAAGTCGAGGCCACCTGGATGATGAGGAAGAAGCTTCGTTCATGGAAGACATTGAACTTGAAAGACAGCTTGACGATGAGTATATCAACGAGTTCAGGTTCAGGACAATGTGTGACGAATCCATAACTTATGTAGAAAAGTTGGTGAGCCATGGCGATGAAATAATTACCACCATAAAATCAGCGTATGATGAATTCGATCTGTACATTGTTGGTCGAGGCAAAGAAGTAAAATCGCCGTTGACATTGGGAATATCAGAGTGGAGTGAAGATGAGGAACTTGGAGCTCTTGGAGATATGTTATTGACTTCTTCTTTCGCGCAGCAAGCATCAATTCTTGTAATCCGACAGTTCCGTGATCGATCCACAACGGAATTCAGGACATACTCCAAAGCTTCAGGGCTAGAGGTCGGGTCTCATAAATCTATTGACATTTGGAGGTCTCCAAGGGAGAATAATTATAACATGTATGTTAATCGCAGAAACATGGTAGATGATGATTCAGCCTATTAATTAGGTCACATTGTAATAACACATACGTGTTATGCTTATTTACTACACTTGAACCTCCTGTTTCTATATTCTTCATGATCAGTGAATTATAGATATAATCGGCTATTAGTTGTTACCATTTTTTCTACCAAAATTGTTTATTATTTATTCTTTTATCTATTTTATTAATTATAAACTTTAACTTTATAAATATAATACTTCCACATATAGATTTTTTCTTTTAAATAAAAAATATATTCTGTGATAGCGGTCCATGAATTTCCTATTATTTGCAATTCTAGATTTAGGTCACAACAATAGACTATTTCTATTTACAATGTATTTTACAACAACACTACCCAATAGAAATTTTGAGATGTGGGATACGAGAAATGTATCTTAAGAATATAATTCTTTTTAAATAAAAAATATTTTAAAAATCTCTTTTCAATTAAGAGTATATAAGTATTTTCTTTTTCAGGAAACTAATAGATTTCATTAATAACCATTAATGTAATTAACTCTTCAAAGAGTTTTATAGTTTCAATTAAAATAGAATTAATACTAAAATAACATTAAAATACTACTTCTACTTCTGATGGTTAATTAAATATTATTTATAATGATATCATAGTTTGATTAAAAAACAATTTTCTGATTTCGTAAGTGAAAAACTAAAAATAAATAGAACTCGTTCACTTATGGCATTAGAGTCACAGTTGGACCTTAGTAGTGGACTTTAAGGTTGTGGTTGTTGGAAACATAAATAGTTCGGACTTCGGACTCGGCACGTCCAGCGTCTCTGTACGATCTCTCCCTCTTTAAACTTTCTCAATTATTTTGTATTCCATCTAACCAGAAACCCTAGCTAAGATTTCTGTCAACTCTACATTCAGGAGGGCGATGGGTAGTGAAGGATCAAGGGTTGTTGGTAAGTAGGCTTCAATCTATGTCTCTACTTTATTTTCTTTATGGGTATCGATGGCCTTCGGGAATGGGTTTTGTAGCATCTTTGAAATTTTTTTTTTTTTAACCTTTTGTTAGTGAAACTGTGCATATAATGGTGTTTGACGTTGGAATTGTGTGAGATCTTTCTCTGCGCCTAATAATGTATGTGTCAGAATTCAAGGTATAACATCATAGAGAACAGAAATCGAAGGAGAGTATAAGTCTTCGGTAATTTTTGATGACTGGTTTAAAGTGAATGGGTTATGTATTTGCTGATATGCAGGACTAGATTGTAGGTGGCTAGATAATCAATTGGCAAACTTGTGATGATGAGATCATTTAAGGGATTAGAAGAGGTTCTAGTTGAATATGCTTCTACGGTAACAATGGTTTGTAATATAATGAGAAATTCCCAAATAAGAATGATAACTGGTAAGAAGCTAGAGTTGCTTTCATATTGTGAAGCTTTTGAGGAAATGAGGTATATTTTCAATTTGTTTTCTCGACTTACTTGAGGTTTAGTCGACGATTTTGAAACTAGTATTCACAGGTGCTAATAATTAATTCACTCGGGAATCACTACCTTTTCCAATTTCAGTTTGTAAAGATCTCTTGAAACTCTTGCGACTTACTTTTTAAATCATTTTCTTTGTCAATCGTAAGCCTCTCCTAATCATATATGTTGGATTGGCTCCGAACATCCATTTTCTTAACTATTTTCAATTTGTTCTGCCCACCTATGCTGTCCCAACTCAAACATGAATGAAAACGTAAGGACTTTTCTCACTATGAGAATTTTTTCTTGTTCATGGTAAACTGCTTTAGTAGATCATGAAAGGTGATAAGAATGTTATTGGCCACAGTGAAAATATAACAAATTCCTGTAGCAAGCAGGATATTTTACTGAATTTATGGGAGCTTGAGTTACCTACTTAAGTGGATTGAAGTAAGTTTGGGGGCCCATAAACTATTAACTGCTCTATTTGTGAGGTGATTCATGATTGCAAAAGTTGATTATTTCGAAGTGATTGAGTTGCTTTTGTATCCTTTTTTATTTAGCTTTCCAAATCTTATGTAAGTTAGTTCAAGGCTTCTAGTTTAGCACATCATGTTTATGTCTAGTTAACAGTTCTCAAGCTAGAGATACAGTAATCCTAACATAGTGATGGTCAATGTACGAGCATCTGGATATTGCTCACTATGAATGAACAGAATGAATAACAATTTGTAAGTTAAGGTAGCAAATTGTGTCTGTGTGATATTGATTTGAGCAAAATATTCAGACTTTGGTTTGCATTGACATTTTTAGCTGTGATCATGAAGTTTTGTCTTGAAGGTCTGGCTTATATTTGCCATCTGATTCGTCTGATATTTTGGATTTGCATGCCTTCATGAGTTTACATTTTGAAAATAATTTTTGGAACTATATCAGTTAACTTGTAATATATGCCTTGGTATTGTTTGCAATTTACTGGCACCACTTGTGTGGGAAATTCTCCTTTTTTGTTTTCTTAAAGGTGATTAAACCTGAAGTGAAGGTTCTCTTAATTAATAGAAACTCTCCATCCTCTACAGTGCCTAGGAACTTCAGATTGCTGGAAGAGCTTGAAAGAGGGGAGAAGGGAATTGGTGATGGAACAGTCAGCTACGGAATGGATGATGCTGATGATGTCTACATGCAGTCATGGACAGGAACTATTATTGGTCCCCCCAGTGTATGCATTTTGCTTTTCCTTTCTCCTAGAATATTGTCATTTTTACTTTATCATTGTATCTTATGCAACACGGGAGGTTGAATTTTAGACGATTTCTAAATTAGCCCCATAATGCATAATTCAATGAGCATAGCTTTGGTTGTTCACATATTGATCGTGTTTTCACTATTTAAGTGATATTCAACTGTAACTCTTTCTCATCAGTTAGTTCTTTTATTTATATAATGAACATTTGTGAATTCATTAGAAAAACATTGTCTTCTAAAAAGGTAATATTCTGTAGAAAGCCAGGTTTTCAATCTGGGGAAAAATTCCTTACCGATAAACCTATTAACATTATGAGTCAGTTAGCTAGATAAACTATACTGGAAATCTCAATCATGACCCAAAATGAGAACAGGAACATACTCTTATAGCATGTACAGATATACATGCTTAATTATGGTGCAAAAACACATATGATGGTGCAAAAACACAGATGTACATATCAGTGTTCAATTCCAGTACATAAGCAGGGAATCCATAACACCCATGGATAATTAGCTAGATTAGGAATGAGATGTTCTTTAGGATTAGGAGCTTCTTAAATTTTCCTTTTTATGCCCTTTTTGGGGAAATAAATTTTGCTTGTGTGCATGTAGAAAGACAACAGCAGATATCTAGATTGGCCAGCTGCATGATTATTGTTCCGAATCTGGATCATATGCTTTGAGAAACGTACTTTTGGGAATATGCAACTTGTCTTACATTTGTCCAATCTAGAGTAGGAAAAATAGGCTTTACGGAATTGTCAGAGATCCTAAAATCTAGATGTTGAAGCTAAAATCGTGATTCTTTAAGAAAGAAGATCGTATAGGACACGTATACAAATTGGGGTTGGTTTATAACAAGATGATTGTTGAATCTAAACCTGCTTTCAACCCATTTTAGAGACTGTTCCCATTGTCCTACTTTAGTTCTCAGTTAAATGTTGCCAAATTCTTGTCAAGTCAAAGCAGTTATTTGAAAAACATGGGAAATCAAGTTTTTGGAGTATGCATCGCTCCTCTGTAATGCCTCCTGTCTATGAACGTACAACTTGATTGTATTGCAATACTGTCTGCACTCTTTATAATATTGGAGAACAGGACAAGTTATTTCATCCTGTTGGTTGCCAGACTGTACATGAAGGGCGCATTTATCAGTTGAAACTGTTCTGTGGCAAGGATTATCCCGATAATCCACCAAGTGTGAGGTTCCAAACTCGAATTAATATGACATGTGTCAATCCTGAAACTGGTTTGGTAGGTGATTTTAGCCTGTTCATTTTTTGCTCACTAGTGGTTTGATCTTAACGTTGCTGATGGTTTCATTGTTAGGTTGAACCACGCCTTTTCCCAATGCTTGCTAATTGGCAGAGGGAGTATACAATGGAGGATATATTGATGCAATTGAAGAAAGAAATGATGTCACCACAAAACCGGAAGCTAGCTCAGCCTCCTGAAAGTATCTCATATTTGCTTTTGCATAAACTTAGCTACTCATAGTTTCCAAATCAGCCTCCCTCCCCCATAGCTTTTTTAAATCTACTTTATCCCATCTTGTTCCCTTTTCCATCGTGAATTCTTTTAATTGATTTAAGGTATGAAAAATCAATAGAAAAAACAATCAATAAATCATAGATTTTAACTCTATGAAAGGGATGTAGCTGGTGTTTAGAACAGATAATTATAAAGGACTAAACCAAATGAGAAAAGTTTGCTTACTCTGAAGATGTCCTAGTAATGGACGGTAGTTTTCTATCTGAAGTGAATATGTTAGGTATCCATATGTGGTTAGTCAGGAAGTTTTTTAAGGGTGAGGCAGATGTAAGTACAAGTTCTTCATGGCCTATGAAGATCTGCATCAACTCCGAACTAATAGGGTCAGATGATAGTTGGGGCATTATCGGCATCAGGACTCTAAAACATCTTTCCTATCTAATCATATTGCTTATTTTTTCAGTATTCATGTCAAATTTTATTGCAGGAAATGAAGACTCAAGGATGGATCAAAAGGGACTGGTGCTGAGGTGCTGTATTCTTTAAGACGTGAAAGCTGAGTAAACAAGATATTGTTCATAAGTATTCTCTTTCTCCTGCCGGCCCAATACCATTTATATGTAACCTTATTTATAAGCAGATGGTCTTAGTTTAATTAATCGGTGGCTAAATAAGTTGGAGCATTGACGAATTGTGAATGTATTTAACAATTTCAAAAGATTTGCTGTGCCACTAATGTGACTCAATATTTGGTCGAGTATTTCTACTTAGAGGACCTATCAGCCTGAGAACAATTCATTCGTGCGGCATGTGTTTACAAATTACTGATGGTATCAAATGCAAGGCGTATACTTAAAGAGCCTACTGATGGTATCAAATGCAAGGCTTATACTTCAAGAGCCTTGGTACTTATTTCTTCTGCATGCCTGATTTTGCAATAAAAACATCTGTGAGTTTCTATTGTAGGCTTTGATCTTCTAGTTCATAAGCATAGTCATCCAGGCATCTTTTGTTATTTATATCATCTTAACCATATATTCCTACCCGACCTACTAAATAAAGAACTCCAAACTTCCTTAGTGTTATTCTATGGACTCCAAGTTTTCATATGCGGTATTGAACTTAACTTTGGGGTTTTGGCCTTTCACTAAATGAAGAAAAGAAAAATAAAGTGATGTGCGTGAATAATTATAAAGTATTCATGCAAAGCATTTTGATTTGTATTGTTTTTTTTAGTAAACACACATATGAAATATATAAAGGTAGTGGTTCTAATATATGAAGCATAGGAGGAAATTTGGGGACCGTTCAGTTTGCCTTTTAATTTTCTGTTGTAGTTTTTGTTTTTATTTCTGATGTAGTTTTTTTTTTTATTTTTGTTTTTAATCTAGTTATATTTTTATTATTAATGATAATTACATATGAGATAAAACTTAAAGCTAAATTATCTTTAATTAATTACATTTATTTTAATCTTTTATATAATATTTATTAATAAAATATCAATAAAATTATTGGTTAAGTAAATAGTTTAAAAATTAATTTTTATTTTAAATATATTGAATTATATAATCAAATTTTATTAGAAATTTATATATTTTGAAGATGTTTTAAATTTAATTATATTTATTAATAATTTTATTTAATAATAAAAATAAAATAAAAACAATTCATTTATTTTTATTAATAATTAATTAAATATATAATATTAAACTAAATTATTCATAATTCTTATTAATAATTAATATATCAAATAATTAAATAATATATTTAGTTGATACTAAAATAGATTATAAAAAACAAAAAATTACTTTTTGTGATTTCCATAAATTTTAAAAACAGGAAGAAACATAACTAAAAACTCAATAACTTGAAATCGAAAAAGGAAAACCAAAAACAGAAATAGAGATAGAAACAAACAACTAGGTCTTTAGAAACATTTTTTTTTACAACACAAGATTGAATTAAATCTAATTAAAAATTTTACTGAATCATTTATTTACATGAATATTTGTTATTATTCCATTTTAACTATTTATAGCATTTTATTTATTTTATATAAATAAATAAATAAGTGGTTATGATTATTATTATTTAATATTGAGATAAAGAAGTTCTTTTTTAATGGGAATATATATACATATAGATTACATGCGCGTGCATACACACACACATACACACACACACACATATATATGCCTTTTGATTGTTTAACAAATTATAAGAACCCCTACATATTAAATTACTTATAACAAAAAAAATTCAATAAAGTACTTTATAGATTAGAATTCTAATAAATAACTTTACTATTATGTTATCGCTTATCATAACTAATTACGAATCATATTTTCTTTCTAATTATATCTATATTACTTTTTAGGACATTAGTAACTAAAATCATAATTATTGATATAAGAAAGGTTTTAACTTATGGTCTATTATTAATCTTTTTATTCTTAGTGATAATAGTAAATTAGTGTGTAAAAAATCAAACTAAATTAAGCAAATGAGCCATTTGAACTAATTGAGCAATTAAAGAATAAATAAATGGGCATCTGGCATTTGGCTACTCTGCCTATTAGCCCTTCATACTCAACAGATGCAGGCTCTCAACTTCTCTGATTGGGTGAAGGAGATGAAGGAGAGGGGGTTACGTTATAGGCACTACCGAAATGAAAAATCAGCGTAAGCGATGATTATAAAGATCAGTCAGTCAGCAAGCACTCGCTTTGATTTATCAGTATCATGAAGCCTCCTTATAACTAGTGTAGGTCCCATCAACCAAAGAGCCTGGACAGAGTAGGATTGCTACTTTTTGCTATTTTTAGTCTATATATTACAACCAGGAGGCAGCACCATATATATTCTGATTCGTGGAGATCTCAATGCAGAAACACATTCTTCACGTCCAACTGGAGCAAAGACCAGTCAAGATTCACCTCCAGGGATAGTAGAATACGAGCTATTCATATAAGTTCAAGGGAATCCAAGTAAAGAACTAAAAATAGGGAGGAATCAAGCATGTTAAGATCTAAACAAATTATTGTAATCATTCTTGTACCTTTATTTTTGTCATTTTAATAAATTATGGCTCAATTATTACATGATCATGTATATTTATGGTACATTTCATATACTTTGTAATAATTAAGAGAAATTTCAAAAAGGCTTTAAAGAAAAGCCTCTTGATATATTAAAATACTTTTAGTAAACTTTTAAATTATTTTGGATCAATTTTTATCAAAAGAATGTGTTTAGACCATTTAAAGAGCTTGAAAATTTTTTAAAAACTTATTTTAAGAAATTTGGTCAATCAATATGGTGATTTGGGTGACTATAGATTAATCAACCAATAGAACAATGTGATCTATATAATATCTTTTAAAAATATGTAACATGAGTTTCTAACTATATTGGTCATCTAATTTACTAGAATAGTCGATCAATGCTACTGTTACTAGTCACTACTAACATATATTTTGGATTAGATTGAACATAAATAGGTCACTTATGAGTTGTAAAAAGAATCTTATGCATACTAGAGAGTTTATAAGAGCCTTGAGAGGTTAGAGAGCACATGTATTGAGTGTTTTTTTTCGTTAGTATGAACAAGAGAGGGATGTTTTGAAAATTGTTGAAATTGGAGAAATTTCTTAGGATTTATATTATAGGTTTCCTTTTGACATTAAACAAAATTCATAAAAGTTTACTCTTTACCTGTGATAAACTAAAACGATTGGAAAGGTTCCTCTTCATCATGACAAAAAAGATGTTCTATGAAGGATTCCTTTTCATCCATTAAAGGAAGAAGATAGTTAATTCATAAGTTAAACTTTAGGAATGGATGTAAATCAAGAGTAACTTTATGAATGGATGTAGATCAAGAGCAGTTTAATTGAATTACTGTAAATTAGATTTATCTCTCTTTTACTAATATCTTTAATTATTATTATGATTACGTTGTGATTGTCACATATGAATTTTTCTTAACACATATAAGAATAGGCAATGCATTCAATAGTTTGTAAATAGGGAAAAAAAAAGTGAAAACACATAATTTAACCTTCTTTTATGCATCATCAATGACCAACAATTGATATTAAAGCAAGTCTCATTTATTGCATTTAAATTTATAGCAAAATTTAAGCAAATGTCTTTATAGTAGAATTCGATTCACTTTAGCAATGATAGGCAATGTATAGGTAAGAAGACCTTATTTCTTTGAAGGTGAAAATTA
>JAOQMS010000178.1:7239786-7252294 GCA_027563885.1 Erythroxylum longipes
ACCCTAATTATATTGGGCTTAAGTCCATAAACATCAATCCAAATAACCTTAACATGCATTCTTTAATGCATCAAATTAAACACGTAAGTTTTGGTTGTCATAATTTATGGATCCTAAAATTTGGAAGTCGATTCAACTCTTGAATCGAATTATATATATATATATATATATATATATTGTAGCTAAAAATAATTATTTTTAGAGATTCTAGAGAATGGTCCTTATGCCACTACGAGAACTATAGTTATAGATAAAATAAAGATTAAAGTAGCAAAGAATATAAATAAGTTGAGTGATAATGATAAAAGACTCGTTACAAAATGATTTATATTCTTTTTTACTCGTACACACTTTAAATCATAAATGAGAGCACCACTGAAGTAAAAAAGGAAAAATATTAGCTTATAGGTGCGTCAATATGAGCATATGGAGAAACATGAGACAATTTCTAATATGTATACTTGCTTCATCTATATTATAAATACTCTTAAATGTCTTGATAAGAAATACTAATTTTAAATTAATGAGAAAATTGTTTAGGTCTTTACCAAAGTTTTGGGGGGGAAAGGTGATGACTATATAAGAAACCAAATATTTGAACACCTTTCTATTAAAAGAGCTAGTTGGATCACTCCTTACCTATAAAATGCAAACGAATGAGATGTATGGAGAGGAAGTAGCTCAAAAAAGAAAAGGTGTAGTGTTTAAAGTCTTTAAGGATAGAAAATTTAACGATGAGTAGATCTCTACAAATGGGAGCAATGAGGAATATATAAAGCCCATCATAAAGAAATTCAAGATGCTCTAAAAGGAGAAGGGGAAGAAACAATTAAAGAAGAAGAATAAAGCATTGAAGTCCTCATGAGACAACACTACTAATTAAAAAAGTGAGAAATTCAAAATTATGGTGGCAAGTATATGCTTTATGACTAACATAAACAAGGTACCCTTTCCCTCAAAATTTTGCAAAGATAATGATGGTTTTGATATTGATCTTGTATATGATGAGTTAGTCAAATACCTAGAGATCATGGGTATGAAAGGGAAGAAATTATCTTTCAATCATAAGGAGATTTTAAAGCTCTTAAATGTATGCATGATTGAAAATAAATTAAAATGTGATATGTATGACATGATAGATTCTTAGAGTGTGATTGTTGCTAATAACAATGAGCATAATCTGTTGTATAACAATGAAATATTGAAAAACAAGATCAATATTTTTAAATAATTATTGTCTAAGTTCACTTTAGGGAGTCAAAAAATAAACATTCTTGAATCTCAAAAGAGGTTGAGTGATAGGCATAAGATTATAAAAGTGTATCACTCGATGCCAAGACAATTTTTATGAATAAAAATCATATTTATAATGATAAGCCATTATCTAATTTATTACATGAGTATATGGAATTCAATTCTAGACATAAATAATTCAATTCTCATGCTTCATCTTCTAGGTTTTAAGATAAAAAGAAATTTTATGCGGTTATATTGGTTCATATTCCAAACCTAGAAGGCATAGTTCACAAGATAATACAAGGTAATACCAAAAGGGCATGTAATATTCTTCTCATTTATATATTCCTTTTAATCATCAAAATGGTATAAAACAAGCTTGTTATCATTATAAGCCTCATGAACAAAGAAAAATTACATTTGCAAAATCCCATAAGTTATATTTTTGTAAAAAGAGCATGTCATATGCTAAACCATTTTTTAGGCCTTACTATCACTAAGAGAGCTTCTAATTCTCCGTATATCCAAAAGAGAGTATTATATCACCCACATCATTTATAAAGAGGTAAAATGCATATATGTCATATTCTTATAGGTCACGATCACATAATTAATATACTTTCATATCATATTATACGAGATGCCACAAAATTACTTGATGTCAATTATTTTCTCTAATGTCACCAAATATTTTATCATGATAAAAAAAGGAGAGATTGCTAGACCAAGTGAAGTTCTAATATGTAGTTTTGATTATAACAAAATATGTTACTTCAAAAGATAAAGTGAGAGAAAAAGATCTTATTAAATCAACTGATCAATTAAAGGATCGATCAAATGAGCAAAGTGGAGCACATATGCAAGCTTAAGAGAGCTTTAAAGGAATTTAAGTATGGAACTAAATACATAGAGGGATTAAGCATATCAAAATTTAATCAAATTATTGTAATCTTTCTTGTAACCTTATTTTGATAATTTTAATGAATAAGGGGTTTAATGATTTCATTATCATTTATTCTTAGGGCATATTACATGTACTTTATCGTAGTTAAAAGAAAATTTGGGAAGGATTTCTAAAAGAAATCCTCTTATGACGTTAAAACACTTTTGAGGATAAAAATGGCTTTGGATCAAGTTTTTATTAAATTAATGTATTTTTTTATATTTGAACAATCTTAAGAAGTTTTGAAATTTTTGTTTAAAAATTTTGTTCAAATAATATGGTGATTTAGGCTACAATATTAGGGTTTTGGTTAGACTGGTCAACTACTATGATATCATCGTCAATAAATATCTTTTAAAAATATGCATCTTAAGCTAAAGGCCACATAATATGCCACAATGATCGACTAATGCTATCGTTATTGGTTGCCATAATGACCAATTTTTATTTCTAATTACTATTTTAGGTTATCTTGTGTATGAATATATCACGTATGAGTTGTGAAAAGAATTTTGAGCATACTAAAGAGTTACTAAGAGTCATGAGAGGCTAAAAAATGCATATGTGCATGACATAGTATATATTGTGCTTTCATTCATTGATATGAGTGAGAGAAGAATGTTTTGAGTTGTATAATTGTGCAATTGTTGCAATTAAAAAATCATAAAGAAATTACATTGCGAAGGTTCCTTTTGACCTTTAACAAGATTTATAAGTCACTCTTCACGTATAGTAAAACAAAATTATTATAAAGGTATTATTTACCTATAACAAAGAAAATATTACATGAAGGGTTACTTTTCACTTTTAAGGGAATAAAATAGTGAATTCTTAGTAAAGGTTAGAGAGTGGACATAGGTCAAGGTTTTTGACTAAAAAATACAAATAAATTTTATTTTTCTTTCTATACTCTCTTTTATTATTATTATTATTATTATTATTATTATTATTATTATTATTATTACTACTACTACTACTACTACCACTACTGCTTTGTGATTATCATATATGAATTTGCCTTAATCATTCATTAAAATAGGTAATTTATTTATTAGTTTATAAATGAAGTGAAAAGTGAACACACATAATTCACTTTCCTCTTATGTGTCATTTAGAAACTAACAATAAATAACATATGAAATGACAGAAGGATTTTTTTTTTAAAAGGAAAAAGACATGGAACCCTTTTGTAGTTTAAGAAACTTTAGAAAAATTTCCAAAACTTTAAAATTCTTTAAAAGCTCATTGTAATTTTTAATTTCTAGGAAATCTCATTATCTTAAACTTCAGTTAAAAAATAAAACCTAAACAATATAAACATCACATATGGACTTATTAAATGCTACTTATATGACCATCCAACATATCTCTTAAACTTAAACTAAACTAATTTAACAACTAAAACTAATAATTTATTATATTTTTTTAAATTATTAATTTAAGTCGAGTTTAATTAGTTTGAATTGAGTTTAAGAGTTAAGTTGGGTTATCATATAAGTGACATTTAATTAGTCTGCAAATGATATTCATTCCATGTGCATTTCATCATTATTTTTTAACTAAAATATAAGAAAAAAAGTTTTTCTTAAAAAATTGAAAACAAGATGAAAAGAAGATGTTGTATGTAGGGTCCCTCTTCATCTATTGAAAGAAGAAGATAATGAATACTCAATAGAGCTTGAGGAGTAGATGTACTTCAAGAATTGTCAGACCAAACAACTATAAATAAATTTTATTTCTCTATCTACTCTCTTTAATTATTATTACATTTGTTTTATGATTATCATATATGAAATTTTCTTAATCATTCTTTAATTAGTTTACAAGTAAAGTAAAATGCAAGCACACATAATTCACTTTCTTTTTATTTGTAATCTTGAAACCAATAATAAATAACACGTGAAAAGATAGAATGATGATTTTTTTAAAGTGGAAGACATGATGTTCTCTTAAGAATTAAGAAACTTTAGAAAATTTTCTTAATCTTTAAAACTATATAAAAACTCTTTGTAATTTTCAATTTTTTGAAAATTCTCTTCTTTTAAACTTCGAATAGAAAATAACAATGAAACACACATGATATAAATATCATACATATACCAATTAAATATTATTTACATGACAATCTAACCCAGTTTTTAAACTCAAACCAAACTCTTAAACCCGACTCAAACTTATAATTTATTATAATTATTAATTTTAGTCGAGTTTAATTAGTTTGAGTCAAGTTTAAAAGTTAAGTTAAGTTACCATATTAGTAATATTTAATTAGTCCACCTCTGATATTTATAATGTATATGTTTCATCATTATTTTTTAATCAAAGTCTAACATAACACGTTTTTAAAAAAAAATTAAAAATCAGAAAGAGTTTTTCTTAAATTTAAAGGTTATGAATTTTTTATAAAATTTTCTAAATCATAAGGGAATTTATGTCTCTTACATTTTTTGTAAATATTTTTGTAGTCTCATATTAAAAGAAAGATTTTAAAAAAATAAAAGCATATATTGGATTATCTTTTAAAATTAATGAAATAGTTTTGGATCTTTTAAGAGGTAAGTTTTTAATGTTTATATTTTTTAATCTTTTTTTCATACTAATTATATAGTTTTGACTTAAATTTTATTAATAAAATAATGACATAAAATGTGGATTTGTGGCTATATAAGTATTGAGAAAGTTCTCACTAACTTCAGCCATATAATCAAATTAGTACATAAGTTGCATTATTTAAGTTAGTATAAAAGTTGTGATAGAATGAGTTATATTTTGTTATTAAATAATAACTATACTTTAAAATAAAATAATGTATTGAAAAGTGTAAAGCTTTTACAATTCTAACAATTATTATGTATCAATTATTATTTATTTCATATTTGAACCTTCTTATCTTTTTCTTATGGGTCTGATTTGACAAGCAAAATGCACATACTAATTTGAGTTCACAGAAGCTAATTTCATAGGCTAAATCGATAACGATTCTGAAGTGTCTTTTAAAGGGAAAGAGCAGGAGAAGAAAATAATTTGCAAGAAGCTTCCTTTTGATTCATAGCGGTAACCTAATTACGTGCCAAGATTGCATTATTGGTACCTAGGGATGACATATTGGTTTCGGCCCAACCTGACCCTAAGTCAATGGGTCAGCCCTTAATCTATCAAGCTTTAGGCCAAGCCCAAGTTATTTTTTAAAACTCGAACCTCAAGCCCAATTTAGGCCTATTAGCTCTAGTCTTAGCCCAGCCAGAGGCTCAAATGGTTAAAACGAATATAAAATTACGTCATTTTATGCTAAGAAAGTGGAATTATGGTTTTATAATATATGATGTGAAAAATGTCATTTTATTCTAGGGGTTTTTATTTTATGCCTAAGTAAAATGACATTGTTTTATACCTAAATAAAACAACGTCGTTTTATCCTTGGAGCTTTTATTTTACACCTAAGTAAAATGACATCATTTTTAATATAAGTTAAACCACCCCAAGTCCCCACTCTCTCTTACCTAGTTTGACAGTCCTTCATCCCACTCCCTCCATTCCGCCTTTAAGCGCAACATGTTTGGTATCCCTCCCACTTTACTGCATCATCTACAATCAGTTGACTCTCTTTGATAATCAAGAGCTTTACCTATTCTTGTGTTGCTCCTCCGTGATTGGTGGCTTCATCCTTTTCACAATAAATGGTAAGATTTTTATATTTTTTTGGGGAATTCAAGTATATTTGTGATTCTACTTTCTAGTTTTGTTTCTATTTCATGATTATATTACACTTCGTGTCATTGTTTATTTTATACAAAAGATGCATTTTGATTCTTTTTTTTGGGAAGGAAATGAAAGCACTATATTTCTTTCATTTGTTATTTTGCAATATATAAAGATTGAGTTTACTGCTGATTTGTTTTCATTATGGTATCTTTTCTAATCAAATTGGTGCCTTTATTCTACATAGTTTTTTAGATGTTAATTAGGTTAGTAATCAAGATGATGGTTCATTTAGAAATGAACTAATTTTTTGGATGTTAAAATGAATGCATATTGGCCTTTCCCATTATCAAACTTAGTTTGACAAGGTTGAACAATTGGATTGAACTACCATAAATTGGATATAACTATTAGCAAGCAAAGAACTTTTTTTTTTAACACATAGCAAAAGATAAAGTTTACAGATTTTTGATATAGAAAGAAATATATAATCTCATACACCTATCAGGGATTATATATAGACATCGTTAGTGTGAAGATGATGATGCTAAGATTTAAGCAACCATTGGAAAAAAGTTCTTAGATTGGATTGTCAATTCTAGATAGTCATTAATTAATGCGTATAAATTCAAGTAATAGAATCTTAATGTATTTAATATGGATGCTAGCATCATCATCATCATCATCATGATAAAAGTATATGTATACATGTAAATGTCTATAAATAATTTATATAGTTGTATATGTTGATTGTTTCAAATGGGTGAGCGTATTCTTTTAGTAGAAGTTCTATTCTGGTACTTAAGAGTATATAAACTGATACTTCTAATCCAGTACGAATTAAAGATAAAAGTCCAGCTCTATTGAAAAGTGGTGTTTGAATTCACTTTAACAAGACTATATCAATGGACAAAGTAGGGAAGGCCAAATGTACATATTATCACAATATATTGGATGGGAGTCTATAAGATGGAACCTCTCATTTAAAGAGACATTTGAATTTGTGTAATAGATAGAAAATCATATCAGGGGGTTAAAAGCTTTTTATCCCCAACTTAATGAGAGGGGAGAATGACATGATTGCTATAACTTATAACAACAACATATCAAGAATGTTGATGATTATTATGGCCAATGGTGATGAACATCCACTCTTTATAATTGATAGCAAAAGATTTAGGATGTTTCTTACCTCATTGTAATTGACTTTCAAGATCCCAAATCGGAATAACTTAAAGAAAGATATTATAAAGATATAAAAGGATTAAAATAAAGAAAATTTTAAAAAATTGTTGAGTATTGAAGGACAGGTTACCATCACAACAAATATATGGATAGCCAATAATTAAAGAAAGGATTATATGATAGTGATGTCACATTATATTGACAATGATTGTTCTTTACGTAATAGAATACTGAGGCAAATTATATTCTTTAATATTGTTACATTTTTTATTATGTTAAGATTAATATTTGTTCATATTTGTAAATATTAGATTTATTTATAATCGGTACTATATACAAGTAAAAGGTTGGCAACCATGTTGATCGAGTGTTTAATCAATTGGAATATCGATACCAAGTTATCTACCATAACAATTGACAATTTTAGCATAAATGATGCGATGATTCAAAAGGTGAGGAATAAGTTACAGATTGGGAGGTTGTTCCATATGCATTTTTTTACATATATTTTGAATTTAGTTATGAAGAGAGATGATAGAGGAAGTAGTAGATTTGATTTGAAATACTATAGTATATTAGAGTGCAACACCAAAAGGAGTTAAAAGTTTTAAAGATACTGCAAGACAACTATGTATTTTGAGGACGAAGAAGTTGGTATTTGATTGTCCTACTAGATGGAACTTAATCTGCAAGATGTTAGAGTCAGAAATCCTATATGTTGAGGTATTTACTAGGCTGAGACAAAGAGATACTCAGTATATTTACCTACCTACAAAAGAGCAATAAGACTTGGCAAAAAAACATTGTGCAAAGTTGGAAATAATTTATAATACTACTGAATTGTTCTCGGGGATAAAATATCAAACGTCACAGAGTTGGTTTCCCAAGATGTGTGAGATCAACAAAGCTTTATCTGATTGAATGTTTGATTCCAGTAAGGTGATGTAAGTTATAGGAGAGCAAATGACGGAAAAGCTTAATTCTTACTAGTACATGATTGGAGGTATTGTCGCAATCATATCTTTGTTGGACTAGAGATAAAAGATGGAGGGGGTTAGTTTTATATATAACATGTTTTATGGTTATCAGGATAGAGAGCGTGTTGATGTCATTAAAAAATTATGGTATGATTTATTTAATGATTATCAACTCAGATTCGATAAAATTCAAGATCGAAATAGTTTAGATTGTTCAACTCCAGCTTTAGGTTCATGTTTGGGATCGTCTGCTAAGAACAATTTGATACTCTCATTTACAGAATTCATGAAAGAAGCAAGGGCTAGGATTTCTTACATTATGATGGAGTTAGACAAATATTTATAGAAGATTGTGAGACCGAAATTGAAGGTGAGGAGTTCAATGTATTACAATGGAGGAAGAACCATAGAAATAATTTTTCAATTATGCAAGTAATTGCATAATACCTCTTAGCAATTCCATCATTTACTGTTACTTTGGAGTCTGCTTTTAGTTTTAACATTCGTGTTATTAGTCCTCATCATATTCGACTTTATCTTGGTACTGTAAATGTCCTTATGTATGCCCAAAGTTAGTTAGATGATGAAGACTTTGAGGATAAACTTTTCTCTTTATGGTATATTAATTCTATCTATTTTATGATATTTTCTTATATTATATATTTTTTAATTTTTATATTAATATAACCACAGGTATTGATGCGGAGTTGACTAGTCATTCAATTTAAAAATATTTCGGCAATATATTTGATGATGAAGATATATTTAATTGTTTATTAATTATTATCATATGCTTAATATTCATTTAATGCTATTATTACAATACTAGATATTATTTACATAATAATGTTTATACATGCAGATGAAGTTGTGCAAACTATTGACAATCATAATGATTAATTATCCCTTTTCTGTACTACAGGTTTGTTATCTTTAATTTTGTTTTGGAATTACTTATTTTTCATATGATTTCATTACTATTTTGAAATTGAAGATATAATTATTTACTTGCGTTTTTTTTGTTTTGCAAATTCTCAACTTCAATATCTACTTTCCAATCTTTAATCTCCAGTGTCTACTCTCCAAGACTCCAACATTAGTTGAAGTTTTTATTTGTCTTTTTGTAAATTATATCATTAAAAAAAATTGGATAATATTAGCACGATGATATTCTTTTGTTTAGATAATATAATCTTTTTTTTCATATACAATATAATATTTTTTTCACCTCCTTTAAAAATGAATTTAGTTTCAATTTGTTCATCTTATCATTTTATGTACGTTTAATATATAAATTCATTAAAAAATTATTTTGTATTAAGCAATTGTGCTTATTAAATGAATGTTCTTTTCTCATATATAATATAATCTTTTTTATTCACTCTCTTTAAAATGAATTTAGTTTCAATTTATTCGTCTATTCATTTTATGTATATTTAATATATAAATGTATTAAAAAACTCATTTTTATTAAGAAATTGTGCTAATTAAATGAATGTTGCATCTCTTATATATAATATAATATTTTCTGTTCACTTACTAAATGAATTTAGTTTCAACCTATTCATTTTATCATTTTATGTACGTTTAATATATAAATTCTTTAAAAACTCATTTTTTATTAAGCAGTTATGCTAATAAAATGAATGTTATATTTCTCATATATAATATAATCTTTTTTGTTCACTTTTTTTAAAAATGAATTTAGTTTTAACTTATTCATTTTATCTTTTTTTGTAAGTTTAATATATAAATTCATAAAAAAGTTCATTTTTCAATAAGTAATTGTGCTAATTAAATGAATGTTGCATTTCTCATTTATAATATAATCTTTTTATTTATATATACAATTCAAAATTTTATATATACATATTAAAATAAAAAATAAAAAAAAGAGTTAGGCTAAAACCTTATGACTCTTTAAGCCAAGTAGGTCTGATCGGGTTGGGCTTTAAGCTTAAATCTCTAGGCCCTTCAAGCTAGACTCAAACCCAAATCAAACTGTTCAAGTCGAGCTTGGGCCCTACCAAGCCTATTGGTACCTCAATAATCCAACTTTGCTAATCGGGACTCGACTCAAACTCAAACCAAACTGTTTAAGTCGAGCTTGGGCCCTACCAAGCCTATTGGTACCTTAACAATCCAACTTTGCTTTTGCCCCTTTTTCTGAAAAATGTAATACTTTTACATACGTGTTATATTTTATAAAGAGGGCTACAACTTTTTCTTTATTTAATTTATTATTTGAAAAGTTAATAATGCCTTTTAAGTTTGAACTTTCTTTATTTTTGTATCCATTTCTTCTTATTTTTCTCCCTTTATTTTATTTATATATTATTCAAGGTAAATTGACTCATTTTATTTAGTTAGTTATCTTTAAAACGTGTAACTACCTTAATCTTTTTAAAAAATAAAATTATCCTTATCTTCTAAATCAACTGCAAATATATGTATTCCAAATGAATTGTTTCTCTCCATTAGTATAATTATCTCATCAAACTAAGCTTTATTTTTGAACATCCAATAAATAAAATAAGTTGATAATATCAAAGATAGTATCTATAGTTTCCCATTCAAATATTTTAGAAATAAGAGAGTTATGACCTCAAACAAATTATTCAACAACTTTCTTTATGCATCATATAGGTGCGAAAGACCTCATTTTTCAATTGTCATTAGATATAGTTTGTCTAATATAATTTTATTTTCTAATTAATTACATGTTTACTTTTAAATTGAAAATTTTCTATAAGAGATACGGTCAAGAATGTAATGGTAAAGGACAAATTAAAGGTAGCTAATATTATTGACAAATTAAGAGAGACAAGACTTAGGTGGTTTAGATATATTAAGAGTAGACACACAAACGCTCCAGTGAGAAGATCGGACTTAGAAACTGTAAGAGAAAAAAAGGGAGGCCTAAGAAGAAGTGAGGAAGGTGATCAAAAATGATATGACAATATTGAAACTTTCCGAGGACATGACCCGTAATAGAAAACTTTTGCATATTAGGATTTAGATAAAGGATCCCTCGTAAAGAGATCCTTATAATTCTTATAAGCCTTTTAACTTTTTTATCTTATAGTTAGTCTATACTTGTAAATAGCTACTATTACTCCTCCTCCTCCTCCTCCTCCTCCTCCTCCTCCTACTGCTACTCTTACTCCTCCTCCTCCTCCTCCTCCTATAACTACTACTAATACTACTACACCACTACGACTACTATCACTACTACTGCTGCTATTGCTACTGCTACTCCAACTGTTACTGTTACTGCTACTACTACTGTTATTGCTACTACTATTGCTGCTGCTACTAATATTGTTACTACTATTTTTACTACTACTATTGCTGCTACTGCTGCTTCTACTATTGCTACTACTACTACTGTCACTACTACTGTTATTACTATTGCTACTACTACTCGTCCCCCAACTCTTCCTCCTCCTCCTCCTCTTACTACTATGACTATTACTACTGCTACTACTCTACTATTACTATTCTACTCCTCCTCCTTCTCATCCTCCTCCTTCTACTACTGCCACTGCTGCTACTCCTCCTCCTCCTCCTACTCCTGCTCCTATCAGTACTCTACTACTATTGTTACTCCTCGTACTACTACTAATCCTCCTCCTCCTCCTCCTCCTACTCTTACTGCTACTCCTAATACTATTGCTACTCCTACTCCTACTCCTACTGCGATTATTGCGACTATTACTGCTACTGCTACTAATATTGCTACTGCTACTACTAATATTGTCACTATTACTTCTACTACTATTACTGCTGCTGCTGCTGCTACTTCTACTACTACTATTACTACTACTGTCACTACTACTGTTATTAGTACTACTGCTGCTGTTGCTCCTCCTCCTCCTCCTCCTCCTCATTATCCTCCTCCTCCTCCTCCTCCTCCTACTACTACTATGACTATCACTACTGCTACTACTCTACTACTACTACTATACTCCTCCTCCTCCTCCTTCTACTACTGCTACTGTTGCTACTGCTGCTACTCCTCCTCTTACCACTACTCCTACTCCTACTAGCACTCTACTACTGCTGCTACTACTCCTCCTACTACTAATCCTCCTCCTCCTCCTCCTCCTCCTATTGTTACCACTCCTCCTCCTCCTCCTACTCTTACTGATACTCCTACTCCTACTACTATTGCTACTCTTACTCCTACTCCTACTGTGATTATTGCGACTACTACTATTACTACTACTGCTGCTGCTACTGCTACATATACTCATACTCCTACTTCACGTGGTTCTACTGGATATTGTTGTTGTTGTTGTTTTTTTAATGAAAAATTTTATTTTATATACAACATACTTTCTGAATTGTTCTATTAGTATAAGTTAAATGAAAAATAAGCTTGATTTTTTAAAAACAAATTTAATATTTAGATAAACGGACCTCTTGTAGTCTTTTATTCGTGGAGGGGAACTCATCTTTCATAAAA
>JAOQMS010000178.1:7252394-7266928 GCA_027563885.1 Erythroxylum longipes
AAAAACAAATTTAATATTTAGATAAACGGACCTCTTGTAGTCTTTTATTCGTGGAGGGGAACTCATCTTTCATAAAAATGTGGAATTGCTCCTATTGGGCTAAAAGTGATCAAGTTGTTGTGCAACTTTTTATACCTTGGACTAGGAAAACAATAAGCCCATGGGTTTGAAGCTAAAAGATTAGGATCTACCTTCTAGTGCTGTTTTTTTAATTAAACACTTGCGTATTTTGAAGTTATTAACGAAAAACACCTCCAATCCTTAATGTGATTTTCTTCAAACCTCCGTTTAGTAAATTAACCAAATTGGTCATATAGCGCCAGAAAGTTTGCTTAAATTTGAATTCTATTCTAAAGTTTGGAAGTTTCTAGCTAGGTTTTGATTGATAACTTGGAAGGCAATCGGTTCAATTTAAGCAAGGGACTGTTGGGGCATTCTAAAAACTAATTGATTGTTTAGTTTTACTTTTGTTATTTTTGTTGTAATTTCAGTTTCCGTTTTCAGTTTTTTTCTTCTGTTTTTCTTTTAAATAAAAACAAAAAATTGTTTGGTTGTTAATGTTGATGTAGTTATATTTTTATCATTGATAATAATTATATTTTAGATAAAACTTAAAAATAAATTATTTTTAATTAAATAAATTTATTTAATCTTTTATATAATACTTATTAACAAATTATTAATAAAATTATGTTATTTTAATAAAATAAATAATTTAAAAATTAAAATTTTTATAAATTAATATTTATTTGAAATATATTTTAATTATTAAATCTAATTATATTTGGATATTTATGTATTTTAAATTTAATTATATATATAAATATAACGTTGAATTAATTATTCATAATTTTATTAATAGTTAAATAATTAAATAATTTATATTTAAATGATAGTAAATCAGATTATGAAAAAAAACAAAATCAGAAAACAAAAAGCACCTTTTATGATTTTCATAATTTTAAAAAGCCGAAAGAAACCAAAATCAACAACATAAATTAAAAATTCAAACAAACAATTTTTTTAACTAAATTTAAAAATAAAAAATAAAAATAAAAACAATCACCTCAGATAGTTGAATGTTGTCTCGAAAGAGCAAAACTACAATGTATATCTAGTCGGCCCATGTAGACTTGACTCCAACAGATCTCAACCGCGTTGTATGTCTGCATGTTCGACATGTGTCGGAAACATCCATTGGAGTGGCCTCCACTTCTAGCCGTTTACGTTCAAGAGTTGGTAAGTTATCCGGTGAGATTCAGACTGACTCCTCAAAATGATTCAACGGGCAAGAAATCCAGGCTCTTCTCTTCTAAGCACGTTAAATTGATAAATATTTTATAATGTGTTGTTTATCCTCAACTGGCAAGTGTGTCAATATGATAGATAATGTAAATGCAACGTGGACATTTTAACAAAACACTTATTGTTCGCATTAACCTCTCATAACTTGTCAAAAGCAACATGGATACTGTTATTTTCTTGAAGTTAACATAACAGAATTCCCTTCAAAATACTACTAAAAGGCTTCAAGTGCAAAAGTCACGGTGTTCACGTTTATGATCTGTTTATCCATAAATTATCATTATTTAATTGAAATAATTCAAATTTTGTGGACAATGATTAGTGGGAACGTATGAGGCAGCCGAAAACTCCAATCCCTTGGTGCCGGGAAAGCATTGCGTGTGGGCCTAACTAATTAACAAAAAAGGAAGAATACCCAAAGGAAAAGAAAAGAAAATGAAAAAGGAAGGCGTTGGCGTGCACATATTTTGATATTTAGATGCCAATTTGCTTCTACGTTACTTTTATTTGATCTTTCTCCGCAATCTGTGTTTCTTCTTTTCGTTGATGAGATGATTGATGATCGAAAGGTTGCTTAATTGGCAATTTGGCATAGACATTGCTTAATGCGCAATTTGGCATAGGCATGTTCAAAATTGACATATCCTGGCTAGATTCTTTCTTTTTGCATATTAGAGCTATTAATTATTTTAGTGGTAAGTATGTATTTGTTTTTCTATCGGTACATAAGCATTTTTATAAATGATGTGCTGGGAATTCACAATTATTAGGGGTTGTGGCCAACACGTTTTCTTGACTTTTGTCCTCTAGTGAACTTTAAGTTAGTTATAATAATTATCTAATGTAATTCTGATGGCTAAATAAATAAAAAGTATTATGCTTTGTGGGATCGCGTCAGCAATGACAATCCCTCCGGAGGCTAGAATAATAAAGCCCATGATAAGTAAGAGTAAGAGTCGTCTAATTGATTTTAACTCCTCACTTGAGGCTCTCTTTTGTAAGAGGTCTTGAATTCGAGTTACCACAAAAGAGAAGAGAAGAGAAATTTTTCCTATTGATGAATGATGATCCTCTAATGGCCTGGGTATACTCCTTGGTCGGATCAATTACGGATGTCCGACTTTTAGCGACAGTGTGGGAATTAAAACTACTGAAAACCTGAGGCTAATAGGAACCTGATGCTGAGAAAAGTCAGCAATCAATCAGCGGTCGACCAATCAGTATGTGACGATTCTTTATGCGCAGAAGTGTACAGGCTATGTAGGAACCTAAGAGACCTTGAAGTTTTAGATTTACATCCTTTAGGGCTCTTAAAGTGGGGTTTTAAGAGCTTAGAATTAGTCCGACGAAACTGAAATATCTAATACATAACCCCAAAAAATAAAAGAATAACAAAGTCCCACATTCCATGTGCGCCAAGCCGAACCATGGGAAGGGGGAATTTGTAAATAAACGATAATATGCACAGCGGAGCAAAACAAAGACTGCTTTACATTTCATGTTGCCGTTACAGCCGAAAGCATATTATTAAGATCTCTACCCCAAAGTTTCAAAGATATATGAACACAGACAAAGCATATTGAATTTCTTTTGCGTCACATCACACATGCAATCTAACCTTTTCTACATCCTTTTTATAGTATATAATATATTATCCTCAGGTTGTTGAGCTGTTGTATATCACGTTATATTCGCACCCAAGAAGATTTAAGCAGCCGGGAATAAGCTTCGTTCTTATTTCCTTTATATCCAGCAATCTTCTACTTGGTTCTTCATCAAGATTCTAACTTCCAGCCCTCCACCTAAAGAACAAACCTTTTGCTTTGTTCCTCGACAATCCCTGATTAACTTCATACGCCTTCAAAGTTTGGACATGGCTTCCACCACTTCTTTATCCGGCGCCAATAACAATGGTAACCCAATTCATCATATTTCTGTTCTTGGTGGATTTTCCTTTTCACCGTCTCGTTTTTTGGACGTGTAAGCGCAAAGTTTCTATTTATTTGAAACTATGTTGTTGCAGGGAAATTTGTGCCGAGCGATGTCAGCGTCTTGCAGAAGCACGTTTTCTTCTTCGACAAGAACCAAGATGGCATAGTCTACCCATGGGAGACCTTCAGAGGTGGTTTCTTTTTCTCTGCTTATGCACATAAGTTTCTGTGCTCTGTTCTACTTTTTGCTAATGTTTCTCGGGAATATTGTATAAAGTGGTTGTTCGTTGTTGGGATTTAAACAGGTTTTCGGGCTATTGGTTGTGGTCTACTGTTGTCCACCGCTGCTGCCATCATCATCAATGTTGGTCTCAGCCAGAAGACTCGCCCTGTATGTCTTCCTCTTTATTTCTCTACATAATTTCTTTCGTAAATATCCCCTTCTTGTTCCACCCCCTTCTTCGGAAATTTCAATCCTAACATTTTGTAATCAATCATTTGTTTTCTTATCAAAAAGTCAACTTACTTCCAAAAAAAAAGTTAAAACTTTCAAGCGACAGAGTTGCGCATCAAAAAGTTTTTAACTCCAAATTGTCACGGGGAAAGAAGTAATTAAGGGTTTCGTTGTCTACTAAGACGAATATAGTTAATTTAAGATTGAATTAGTAATTATCTGAGGAAGTGGGCATCTGCCTGTACTTTCATCGTTTGGATAGCAAGTGCTCGCTTTTTTCCATTTAACGCATAATGAAGTGACTTTATCTATAAAAGAATAAAGTGAAACGATTTTGATGTTCCGTTGAGTGGAATGCAAATCGTATGAATATCACCGCCTGCCATGTGCTTTGGCGTACAAACGGCACTAGAGTCGATTTCTATGCTTCTGCTGAACTCTATCCGAAGCTTGTGAAAATGGGGTATTTTTTTAGTTTTGTTATCATTACTTGTGTGGACTAATACTAGATTTAACTGTAAATTATAATTCCAGTAAACCTATCATTATAAGCAAGTTGTGGGGTTTCGTGCTTTTGTCACTTCTACATCATTCTTTTAAGCTGAGAGACGGGTAAACGTGGCCTGAACAAAAGTTAGTTCCATGGGTGGTGGTGTATACTCTTTATGAGTTGGTCTAAAGTCTACACCTTTTCATATTTCATATTTCCATTTACCAAGTTCCTTTGTCCTGCAGGGAAAGTTTCCTTCTCTGCTATTTCCTATTGAGATCAAGAATATCCACAAAGCCAAACACGGTAGCGATTCTGGTGTTTATGACACAGAAGGAAGGTATAAAGAATTAAACATATATTATCTAATTAGCAATTAAATATTTCCTGACAACAAATGACGGATTTAATGACATAATTAACTTCTTGTGTACTAATTTTAATATTTAATCTTGTTGTGTACTTATATATAATATTTGATCTTGCAAACTGTTGTCCCTTCTTTGTAATTATAACATAAATAAAACAAGTTTAAGTTAAGATTGTAGTATTGGGTCATTTTGTGTTCTTAATTGAGATTTTACATTACAATGGACATTGAATGATCACTTTTATATCACCGTTGGAAAATTAAATGGTTGGTGAAAAGAATAAAATTGAATAACATTTGCCCTTGATTGTTTTTCATGCTCAAGTCCTTCTTGGGTATGGCTATTACTCACCAGAAATGATAAAAACAAACGTAGTATTTGCAAAGTCTCTGATGTTACAATTCTTTTTTGGTGGCTAAATAATAAAGCGAGTATTGTACCTGAATTACAGGTTTGTTCCAGCAAAGTTTGAAGAAATTTTCGCTAAGCATGCACATTCTCGTCCTGATGCCTTAACATCAGACGAATTGAAGGGAATGCTGAAGGCCAACAGAGAAGCTAAGAACTATTCAGGATGGTCAGTTTTTTGTGTTTCTCTTCTTTGCATTTTCGTTTGTGCACAAGAAAATGGGTATATTTCATAATGGGAATAAGTGAAAAACTGAAAATGTGGCTGCTGCATATTGTAGGTTTGCTAGCTATATAGAATGGAAGATCCTTTATGTTCTTTGCAAAGACAAGAAAGGTTTGCTGCACAAAGAAACAATTAGAGCTGTTTATGATGGAAGCCTCTTCGAACAGATGGAGAAAGAAAGAGAATCAAAAAAGCAAGCGTAAATTTTATTCCACCGAATCATATACATTTGTATTATTTTGATTCTTTCATCTTATATTACAGTAGACGAATACTATGTAAGAGCTCTTATAATAAGAGAAGGGTTGTAATTGGAGGGTTCATTTTATTTTGTTCCATTTGACACTTCAATGCAGTTTGTAATAAGAGGCTTGACATATTGGGTGAGCTGGCTGTTCGGTTCAAGTTGGTGAGGATTAGGTACAAGATCTAGGCGCAGCTTCAAGTGGTTGGTTGGGAGGTATATCTTCTGCTAGTGTGAATCTGATAGGTGACTTTGGGGGGCTTCTATGGATTGCGGTGCCTGAAAGTGTTTGATGTCAAATATAATCTACTTATGTTGGTACATTTTTCATCATTTGGGTCATCGACAAGATGAGCAAAGTACGGAAAAGAGATGTCCAGTTATAGATAATTACCAAAATAAATTAAAGCTGTAATAGCAAATCATTCTTTCTTGGTGTTTGCACCGGAGCAAAGTCGCACTAATCCATCATGTAAATAGGTTCTCCCTAGGAGTAAACGAGACAATCATTTGATCTAGGAACAAGTTGCACAAAGTGGATTAAGAGATTATCAGACCAGCTTAGTCAGCATGAATCGGATTAACTAGTATTGGTGGTGCAGATGAAGACAAACAAAAAACTGTATTCATATTTATCACATACAAAACCCTTCAGAATCGAGACTTATTTTTCATTACATTCATTATCGTTTGATCCTCTTATTCCAACAGAAACAATCACAGATGATACGAGAGAACCAAACAAGGTAAAAACGAAAGCCTAGGTATTAACAAACATTAAGCATAGAACAAGTCACAAACCACTAAACCCGCTTAAAATACAGCTCGAAACGAGGTCTCAATTGTGCGAGATTAAATATAGATTTGAAGTATGGCATCTGAGGTCCCATGTAGATCTATTATTTCTAATATTACATGATCTGTTAGGTCAATCTAGTCATTACATATTTCCAAGATGAGAAGCTTAAACGCTGGTGATATTAACGGGATGCCATGATTTGGCTTCGTCCGATATATTTGAAGGTGCACAAGTGGTGCATTGTTCGACCCAAAGAGTCCGCGGTCTATTGAACTGCAAGGCGTTCCCCTATAGTTGAGGTGTTCTTGCTTCGTGTTACCTCTGTCAAAATTCGAATTTGCTCTTACAACTACGCAAATTTTTTGTTGCCGGTTGCCGACTTACAATATGATCTTCACCTGGAGGCATTTTTGTGGCCATTAGCTCCTCGTTTATCGGCGTCGTTGAAAACTAGATTGACAACGCGTCCTTTTGTTTCAGCTTTTGACAGGTGGTGCCAACTTACTGCTAGTTCTACTTGGAAGCTTTTTTCGCTAGTTGCTCCCCTAATTAAGTCTACTCCTTAACTTTGATGCCAAAGTTAGGTGCATATCTGGTGCAAAGTTTGAACAAAAAGGTGCCTCATTTGGGGAGGTGTCTCCTTTATATATTAAGTAATTATTTAGCAAGTAGCAATGATAAGATAGAAATGAGAATGCATATTTGTTTTCCTTATTGAGAATGAATAAAATAAGAAATAATAAAAATGGAATGGAATTTAAACGTTTTTTAATTTTTATGGGATAACATATTCATCAATGATATTTTTAATTTTTTTTCATTTTATGTCAAACCTTTTAAAATTTTTATTTTAAAACCATTACGATTCATTTTAAAATATTAATTATATTTTTTTTATTAATGTGATTAACATAACTACTTTTTACTTAATATTTAGATATTCACGTCAAAAATTTACAGATGCATAGACATTTGCATAGATTGACTCATGACCTATATAATTCATGACTTATAATCCATTCATTTATTCCAAATAACCTACACCAACTTTAATTTTCACCTTTCAAGCAAAAATCCCTTTTCATCTAAAAACACCTTTAAACTCCCAATTGCTTCCTTCAACCATGGGTTCCATTCACTAGGTATTGGGGTTCATTCTTGATTATAATTTTTTTTTGGTTTTATAATGGTTGCCTACCAAGGATAACAAGATATTATCTCAAATCATGTATAATGGGACCTTCCTCTCTCTAGGTTTTTAAGTCAATGAAGAATTGATATAATAGTACGACTAGAATTGATAATCTTGTTATTTCAAGTGAGTGTCGCGTTCTGGACTATATTCGTGAAGTTCTGGATATCTCTTACAATAAGTTGTTCATTTTTGTATTCTAGCATAATCTATGATATATTTGTGTTGTTAGCCTCACAATAAATGGTTTCTACGTTCTTTATACATTCTCGTATAATTTATATGCTAGGAAGTTACATGTGTATGCAGTATTGAATTCTTGCCAGCCAACCATATAACCTCATTTAAGAGAAAAGAGTTAAACATCAACTTGGTAATCAACCCCAAAGTAATTTCTAACAGAAAGATTTATGTATTGAGTAGAGCATTCATTTTGTAATATTAAGGATGGGCATTATGTTTGCTAGCTATAGACATTTACGAAATTAAGCCACTTAGGGAGCAAGTTCAGTGTTATGAGGTGCCCTTAGATAAGTTAATGGTTCTTGGATATACCTGTTTTGATAACACATAAGTTCAAATCTTGTAAAATAATTCACATGATGTAGTAAAAATCGTATGAAAACCCATCATTGTATTCAAATTACTTATATTTATATACAACATTTATGTTTGTAGAATTATGATTCGAAAAACAAACCCAAGTTCAACAACTATATTGGATCCCAAAAATGACTGTTTTGTGGGGTACTAAGTGTTATGCAGACTTTCTTACTTATATTTATATACAACATCTATGTTTGTAGAATTATGATTCGAAAAACAAACCCAAGTTCAACAACTATATTGGATCCAAAAAATGACTATTTTGTGGGTTAATAAGTGTTATGCAGACTTTCTGGGCAAAAAGAAATCCTGAAATACGCTTTATCTTTTGTCCTATATATGGAGTAAGTTATATAACTAATCGATTTTATAAGTTGTTTGGCATTTTAATCATGATAATCTTGTTAACTTTTTCCATTAAATATTTAATTTCAACATTTTTTAAATGGATTTATCCGCTAATGTGTAACAGAGCTTTGAGGATCATCCTTGATCTGCTGAAGAAGATGAACAAGCTAAAAGAATATAAAGAAATGTTGAAGTTAAAAATAAAATTATGAGGATTATATTGTTTGTGATTGTCATTTAAAATTGTTAGTAGATATAAAAGTAGAAAGATTGGTTTGTATTTCACTGATTATTAATGTTGTTTAATAATGAAATTCAAGATAACTTGTTTGTGATTTTATATGAGTTAGAAATTCCTAACTGATTTTATTTTAAACTTGAGCATTAATTTACTGAAAGATTGAAATATTAAACATCTTAAATTTCAAATCATGTTGGATTGTGAAAAAACCTTACTTGCCTTAAAGGAAAGCCATTTCAAAATGTTTTACATGAGGCATATATTCTAAAACCACATCACTCACCATAAAAGCAAGTGAATATCCATAAATTTATTCAAAGACTGAAAATTTTACAGCACTTCAACATTGTAAGATTTCAAACAAGTAAACGACAAAAGAATTAGCTTCTAAGAGGGTCAAAAGATTTGTTTGTAGTTGTATAACAAAGATTAAGCATGTATGCAACAACTTTTATATAACAATCATAAAGGTTGTAGCTAATAGCTAAAACCTATTACAAAAACATCAGATTCTTCGATCAATAAAATAAACCAAACAAAAATAACTAAAGTCAATGTTATGGACGTTATCTTAAAGGTTGTAATATTTATAATAGCTATTATTGACATTGTACCAAATGATTCAAAAGTCAATTTTAGGACATGTTATATACTATATGATGTTTTTGATATTGTCCTCCCTATTCTTGCATTTGTTGTTTCCTAATAAAAACAGTAATAAATAATTAAAAACTTGATCTAATTATTATATTAATTCTAAAACTAAAATTTATACTTGTAACTTTTCACGAGTTATGACTCATCTAATCACTAGTGGTTCAAGAGCCTAACCTCGTAATGTCTAATATTCGTGGACTATCTCTTTCTTTTATTTGATTTTAATATTGGTGATTGACTTAATGAAACAATAGTACAATTTGCTTCAACATAACATATAGTCTACATATATAAAAGAAATAAAATTATCAAGATATAAAATTAATATATAAACAAATATTGTTGAAATTATTATGTGAACTTACAGTCAAATTGACTCGGCCTTCAGTTGAAGCTTATTGTGATACAACTTTTATTGGGCATGATTTTTCTTTTTTGTTACATCCATGTTAAAGGCATGTTTGACAAATCATTTTCATTCCTTTCCTTGATAACTTATTGCCTGTAGTATAATTCTCCGGGATCTCCTTTCTTTCTTTTTCAGCCTACCTGTCATTTTTTCTAAATGGAGATGGTAATGGTGGCTCATGTTCAGTTTCAGGCCAAAATTTCTCTCCTCGAATTGGCTTCTTCATATATTGATAAGTTTGTAAATACTTATCCTTCAAAAACCAATGTAATACATATTTTTCAAGAAGCTCATTATTGTAGTTGATGGTAGCAATATCATGTGAACATGGAATTCCTGAAACATATCAACTTCTACCTACATGTCTTATAGATTAAATTCACAATATGCTTAACTCTTTTTGGCATTACTTAAAATGCCCCAGTAGCATTATTCTCAAATTCACGATCAATATTTAACTTCTTGTTAATTCTCAATTTATTTTTTATTCTTGGACTAATCTCATCTTTCCATTTGATTGACTGATTTCTATTCTTAACCAATCTCTTCATCATAAGCACTCTAATTTTCTCAAACATTATGATAAATTTCTTTATCTGGGTTTTAATAATACTTTCATTAAACACTACACAAAGATTATTATCCACAATATCATACTTCAATAATATGTTGAAATATGCTCTTGGCCACTTTTCTTTTGGAATTTTTAGCAACTCCCTATGAACATCTTCTAACTCCTTCAAATATAAATTAAGTCAAGTTCAATATACGATTTACAATATTTCTAAGATAGTCTTTGCAATTTGAGTCCTTATGATCCTTTTTTCTCCAATTAGAAAAGTTATGTCTTATACAAAACCTTACTTCAGACTTTAGGAGTTTCCTGACAAGGACCTCCATAAGACCTTTTGTAACATTCAATTAACAAAATTTAGTTAGTAACTAACACTAGTACATTTATATTATAAAAGAAAATAAAGTTTACACTAAACCTTTTATTAATATGAAATCATTGCCCATTCACCTCCATCTTTTAGATCCAATTCTTTCTTTAATGACTTTAAAACTTGGCTCTAAATATCTAACATTTCAGTATGTTGACATATTCCACACTAGAGAGAATATCTAATTGTTTTCGTCTCTGCCTACTACTGCCAATATATCGCTTTTTACAATACATTTCAAAAAGCAACCATCTAGTCTTATCAACCTTCTAAAACCATCTAAGAATCCCTTCTTGCAACATTCAAAACGCACATAAATTATACAAAAATGATGGCTGCAAATTATCTGCAATTGATGGCCTTTTAACGATCAATTTAACTTTGCTACTAGGATTTGACCTTAAAAGTCCTTTTTGCCCACAGCTTGCTATATTGTGCTTTAACACCTCCTTGCATTTCTTTTATCATCAACTTTCTAAACCTATAACATATACTATAGGCCATATTAACTCTCAAATCTTTCTTGACAAACGTACCCTAGTCTATTAGTTTCAATGCATTGAGTATTAGGAAATTATTAAAGTAATTCTTAGCAAGCCACTTTAAACCCACACTTCTGTTATGGAAAACATAATTGCACGTGTGCTTTCGCTTAAAAGTCTCACTTATATACATATATGTGAGTAGTTAGTCTATAATACTAATGATTCCTAAATTGAAAATAAACTAAAAATTCAAATTACTTATATGAAAACTATTCAAATCATTTACCAAGCTAGATAAAATGTACCATATGCAGTAGTTACTCACACATTTGACTCTCATAAATTTTTTTAATGTTTTTTATAAATTTAAACTCTATTTTATCCACAACAAGCTTGTGAAGTCCTTCCTTAATTAGGTAGAATCCTTAAACCATATACTAAACCTAATGTTAATCTTTTTCTTATGAGGGCTAAATCTATAAATTTTTTATTTATGTCTTAACTTCTCATCCACATCTAAACCACCTTCTCCTTCAAAACTACAATTGTCAGATGACTCGAAGTAATATGTTATGTTTTCATTTTATACATCATTCTCATCATTATCATCTTCATCATCAGCTGCACTTTTTTTTTTCCGTATCTTTCCCTTTTTCTATTGTATAATGCAGGCATTGCTCTAGATTCTTTTTCTTTAATTGTCCCTTTTTAAATAAAATAGTTAAATACTTCAATAATTCCAACTCTTCATCATACAAACCTAAATCAAACTCTTTTGTAATCCTTACATCAACAAATAAATCCTCTCTTTCCTTAACTGGATCAACTTCACTATCACTTACATCTACATCTTCTTACTCAATAACAATAACATCATCTGCAACTTCTTTCGCCACATTAATAAGGTCATCCGTATTTTGTTCTAAATTTAGATCTTTATAACCTAATATTTTGTAATAAGTTTACATATCTTATCACATAAGCATCATTATTTCTCACCTTCCTCAACCCATTTTCTAGACTACCACCTAACACCTTATACATAAACTTATTTGCTTCAGGTCCTTTAACATCTTCTACAAAAATCCTTTAAAGATCTTAATAACAAAACCTATCAATTTTAATGCCCATTCTTTCATTATTTCCACCTATATATTCAACATCTTCCTCATATACAAACTTCCCACTATAGAACATAGTTAATTTCCCATCCCAACCATCCAACTTTGTTTACCTATATACAAATATCAATGTTACATTAAGCATAAAGGAATATAACATAAGACAAGCACTTTATTGATGAGGCATAAGACAAGTACTTCAATTAATACAAGGCAAACACTATAATTAAATCTTCGAATTCTTCCATTTATTTTCAGAATAAGACATGATATTTTTAAGTTCCAAAAGGATAAATTATGCTAGTTGTTTGGAACAAGCCACATACTAGTTGAAGAATGATGTAATGGTTAAAATCTTTTTAAGAGATATATCTTTCAGGTTAATTAAAAAAGAGAAACCTAAAAAAAATGCATTTGGTAAATTCATTTATTAAATACCTATTTGCACATTTGGTTCAAAATGTTGAAAACTTCCTTGAATATATAAATGTTTCAAATAAGAAAATTCATTTAGTAAAGTAAAAAGTAAAAGAAACACATTACAATGGTTTTGAAATTGCCACATGCTGAAAAAGCATTGATGATTAATGGTTATGTCATGTTACTTAACCTAATTCTATAGGCAATTGGAGCCTACCCAATTGTACTGATAGATTCCTGGACCAAGAAATGAGTCAACTACCAATTGCTTCAGTAATTAAGAAACAATTATGTTGCTTAGCTATTATAATCGCCCTTTATAAAGTTCCAATTCATCCAAGATAATAAGAAGGCGAAATTGCCACATGTTAAAATATTAAATTTAACAACAAAGAATAGTCAAAGCATAAAGCATCTTAGGGTGGTTTTTTAGCCAGATAATTTTCTAATATATAGAGGAAAAATGCATTCCGAAAATATTAGTTCTTTTTAATTTCCAATTAACTGTACCTATGTTAAATTTATTAGCTTTCACTTCAACAAATGATATTAGAAGACCTAAAATCCTTGGCCTTTCAGCAACTCAATAATCGATCTTACAAATCCCTCAAAATCCTAATATGAACCACTTATTGCAAGACCAACAACACAATTATATCATGAATTATGCTAGAATACAAGAGTGAATAACTTATAATAGGGGTTATCCAAAACTTCAAAAATGTAGTCCAGAATATGACACTTACTTGAAATAACTAGGTGGCCAATTGTGAACTATTGTACGAGTTCTTTACTGACTTCAAGAACTTAAAAGAGAGAAAGGTCCCATTATACATGACTTGCTAAAGTATCTCATTATTCTTAGCAGCCCCAAAAAAACTTATAATGAAGAGTGAAACTAATACTTAATGAATGAAACCCATAAACGAATAAGGAAGGAACTAAGAGTTTAAAAGTGTTTTTAGATGACAATTGGTTTTTCATTTAAAAGGTGAAAATTAGGATTCAAAGATATGGGTTATTTTGGAATAAAATGGGTGGGTTATAGGTCATGGGTTATAGGTTATGGATAATCCATATGGGTGTCCATGTGTTTAAAAACTTTTCACGTGGACGTCCAAATATTAAAATTAAAGTAGTTATGCCAACTATATCAACAAAAAACTAATAGAAAGTAACTTTTTAAACTGAATTGTAAGGGCTTTGAAAGGTTGGTCACATAATTAAAAATTTAAAAAGTTTGGCACTAAAATGAAAAAAACCCAAAAGATTTAGCAGCGATGAATATGTTATTCCAATTTTTATATGGATGGGTATAATCTGGAATCAAATTTCACGAACAACAAATAAGCAGTTAATTACATATTACCAAAATATTATCAATATATTGATTCTTATAATCATATTATTATCAAAATTACGATCTTTTATATTCAATTTCTTTGCTACCAAGTAATGATCATGATTTTGATTATCCTTCTCTTAATAATAAGGCAACATAAGTTTGCATATACTGTGAAGGGGAAATTGATACTTGCAAGCCTAGTTTGATGCATATATCATAATAAGAAAGCAAAAGGTTCCTAGGCTTATAAAACAAAAGAACGAAACTTCACAATAGAAAGACAATAAACCATAGAAGAAGATGTAACTAAACTCCTGGATGCAGGCTTTATTAGAGACACTACAACAAAAACAACATATGGTAACAGGTGATAAGTGTTATTAAATATGAATGGTAACACTAATGAGTATGCTATGACAACCCATGTTACTGAAGATATGATGCTTTAGTAACAGTTTTGACATGTTATTGTCGAGTTTAATATGACATTTATTGATAGCTACAAATGATTTTATATTATATTTTATAAATGTTATTA
>JAOQMS010000178.1:7267028-7288969 GCA_027563885.1 Erythroxylum longipes
GTTATCAATGATAAATTATATGTTATAAAATCATAAAGTGTTACTTATCAAATTAAGAATCATAACATTTTAAGATAAAATGTTACCATAGATAGGTATTTTATAACATATTGTCAAAAGTGTTACTGTCTAGTGTTACTATATGTCATTTTTGTTGTAGTGAGAGGTTAACTACCTTAAGTTTCTTGCCAATGTTGTTATGGACACGAAGGCCAACGAAAAGTGAATGATGTGTGTCTACTTCACATCTAAATAAGGCATCCTATAGATAACTATCCCTTATAAAAATAGATTAATTTACGGATGTCACTTTAGGACACCAGACCCTAAGCTTTATGGATGCTTACTCGAATATAATTAGATCAAGATGAATAAGGCTGACAAAAAAATAAAATACTCTATTATATATAAGGTTATCTATTGATACAAATTCATTCCGTTTGGTCTAAAATGCATGAATAACCTATCAAAGGTTAGTGAACATGGTATTCTAAAAATTGTTTTAGAATATGTGAATGACATGATGATGAAAACAAAACTTAGAGGAGACTATGTAATGGACGTATAGGAAGTCTTTATAATCCTACATAAATATAATACAAAGTTAAAACCTTAAAAAATGAATATGATGTAAAGGCAAGCAAGTTTCTTGAATTTAGAGTCACCCTTATAGGAATAAATGTGAACCTACAAAAAAAATAAGGCTATTTTACTGTTGGAAGCACCTAGAAATATGAAAGAGTTACAAAGATTAATATGCAAGATAACAACTTTATTAAGATTCCTCTTGAGATCTAATGGTTGCTACCTATCATTCTTTAAAATAATGTGAAACTCTAAGGAGACTATCTGGACTTAAGAATGTCAATGGGCCTTCAAACAATTGAATGAATATTTTAAGGGTTTACCACTACTACCGAATACACACATATGGGCGAAATGTTATACCTCTATATAGCCATTTCTTAAGCAACCCTCAATTTTTAACTCATCAAGGAAGAAGATAAAATTTGGAGTCGAATATACTACATAAGTAAGACATTAAAAAGCCAAAATATAAATTACTTAAGACTAGAGAAAGCAACATGCATGCTACTTATTAGCATAAGAAAGTTCAGACCATACTTCTAAGCTCACACAATTAACGCATATACATTTCTACCATTAAGACAATTTTTTACAAATTAGACGTCTTAAAAAGACTTGTGAAACGGTTGACTAAGTTAGGGAGTTTGACATCTGGTACATCTCAAAAATTTCCTTAAAATCACAATTCATATTGGATTTCATTCTTAAAATGTTGATACCCTAGAAGATGATAGTAAATTCCTTGATAACCCTATGTACAATAACAAATACCCGTCATAGATTATGTATGTAGATGGCATAACAAGGAAAAACCGTAGTAGGGTAATCGTATACTTGAAAGGGTAAATGGGAATAAACATACAATATATAATGGGAAACTACTTCAAAATGTCCATAAATGAAGTAGAGTATGAAGCCTTACTTTTTTAACTGATGACGACTAGTTCACTTTAAATCACGTTCATGGCCATCAATTCAGACTCCTAATTTATGGTTAACCAACTTAATAACAACTATGAGTTGGCCAAATACAAAGAAAAGTTGGATAAATGAATGATCATATTCAAGTACGCTAAACCTATGAAACAAAACTACAAGGTCGATCATCTATCAAAGACAAGGGCCAATATTTATGTAATCCCTCAAGGAATATTTTATAAATAGCGATTAGAGCTAATGATAACATAACTCAACTAGGTAGCCACCATAGAAGATGATGAAGTAGATTATATATATCTAATCCAAAATTTCTTACAATAGGGAAAGTTACCGAATGAAAAAATGAGTTAAAAAAACTCTATAACTAAGGCCATTCAATCATAGACGAGTAGTTGTACCAAAGTGTATTCACTTTTTGATATCCAAAATACATATTTAAATCTCAATCACAATTTGTCCTTACAAAGATTTTTGAAAGGGTATGTGTGGCTGATCAACAAGGATCATCCTTAGTCTAAGGATTCTTAAGGAATTTATACTTCTGGCCTATAATTTTTTGGGATACTAATGACTTCATCGAGAAAATGCAATGAGTGTTAAAGGTACTCTAATATGAATTATGCACCTATTGTTGACTATATTACAGTATCAAGTGTCATCCTTTCACCCAATGGAAAATGAATATCCTCAAACCATTTCTCCCATAATAAGACAAATTAAATTCTTTCTTATTGTGGTTAACTATTTTATGAGATAAATTTGGGCAAAACCCTTAGTCAACATGATAACAAGGCATTTGAAGGCTTTTTAAGGAAAAAATTATAATAAGATACATAGTCTCACTAGTACAACAACAATAGCCCAGTGAAAGTCCTGTTGATATATAGGGTCTAGAGAGGTCATGTAGTACGCAATTTTACTCCTAAGTAGTAGAGAGGTTTCTAACACCAACACTAACGCCACCAACAAAATAAAAATTTGTATAAATAAAAATATAAAAATAAATGATAAAATAAATATAAAACAAGGTAAAGAGTTAAAATAAAAGATAAAACAAGTGAATAAATACGCAAACATGAAAGAAGACAAGTTAATAAATAAATTCTACTAGCCATTGTAAGAAAATATTTAGGGTTAATAGGAAAATATTTACGCTAACTAATTAAGAGGAAAATACTACATATTAAATATTTAGGCTAAATACAAGACATTATTACTCATCAGTAATAATCATAACTAATGAGATCTTACTTGGTAGGAATACCTTTAGGCCCCATTTGGTTGGCGGAAAAGTAAAGTGAATTTGGATTTTGATTCCTCGGAAAATAAATCTATGGAAAGTAAAGATATTCACATGTTTGGATACTTATAAGAATTCTAATAAGAAAGTTGGGTGGATTCTTATTATAGTGTTTGGTACGCAATAGTATTTCATAGAATGTAATTTAATTTTGACTTGTGTTTCTAATTATATCTCTACAAACCGAATAAAAATTGAAATCGTTAAATAATGTTAATTTGTAATACGAGTTATATTATTAAATGTTAATTTTTTTCAATTATAATATTCTAATCATATAATAATGTTATATCATAAATATAGTATTGAAAAATATTAAAAAACCTCAACCGAGTACAAAGATAAATCTTAAAATTCAAATTAAATATAAAAATTTTTCTAGCATTGAAAAAAATATAAATAGTGCATTATTTCAACTAGAAAATCTCAAAATAAAAAAATACGAAATATCTTCTGAACATCCTAAATTTAATAAATTTGAAAATCTTAAAAACTAATTACTCGTTAAATCTACCTTAGATATTCTTCTTTGTCAGCATCCTGAAGAGTGAAAAAATAATCCATATGATTTGGATTATTTAAAAGTTTTATTCTAGCTCTAATATGTTCAGCTTGTGTTAAGAATTTTAGTTTTCTAAGTTCATGGAATTTTCGCCTATTCTCAGATTCCTTCTGATTCGGCCCTGCAATAGATTCTGCAACTTTAGTCATTTGCTCGTTAGAGTTCTCCAAACCTTCATTAAGCTTTTTAGTGATACGTTCTAAACATGAAACTAAACTATCAGTAGTCCTCTTCCTTTTGCGATGTGTTTTCTTTGAACTTCCTTAACCTTGAAAATTACCCTTGATTGGTTGATCTCTTTAAGGCTCAACGTCATCCTCCTCATTAGATTCTTCATTCTCCTCATCCAAGTTCTCTTCTTTATTTATATTTTCTAGCATATCTGCAGGTGCTTCAGCATTTTTTCCTGTAGCTCGATCTTGTCCCTAAATAATAGCTAGTTTATCATAGTAAGGAAATGATCTATTTCTCATGAATGAATTATCCGGATGACTCTACAACAATCACAGTATCAATTATTATAAAAATATTAATAAAACATTAATACAAAAAATAGTGCTAAAAAATTATAACATCAATAATTATATAAATCTTGTAAAAAATATTTTTAAAAACTAAGCAATCTAATTTGTACTAACCTTTAAATATGCACTCCATATATCAGCGTGTGTAGTAACACATTTTTTTTCATCATCCCAACCAAAACCACTTGTTTCTCCACTATTTCTCGCATCATAAATAGCATAATATTGTTTTTTCAATAATTTACAACAAGATTTAATATGTGGTTTTTCTTTTAAACCATGCCCTGGTAATTTTTGATCTAATATCCTTTCCAGTTCTTCTAATATCCTTTCCTTAATCCACTGCCATTTTCACCATCAACTTTTCCACCTTCCTTCAGTTCAAGCATGGTCTCTACTACCTTTTCATCCTCAACAGTAGTCTAAACATGATTACTACCTTTGCCTTTGCGAGATCTAATATTACGTTCCATACATGACAAAAGTATATTTATTTTAATATAATAAATGTTAAATGCAATAAAAATTATATGCATTAAATTCATAAAATAATTATATATAAGAAAATAAGTTATAAATGTCCTTTTAGTAGTAGCACTGCATTATATCATCAAAAATATGTTCAATGTTAAAAATGATCACCATACACAACCAGAAAGCGTACAACTTTTTAAAAGCAAGAATAATTCAATATTAATTAACATTAAGAAAATGGAAAATAATCCAATGAATTTAAATATTGCATGTATTTAACAAAAATATTAAACTACCTAAAGCTACTAAGAATAAAGACGCTAAAAATATGAAAGCCTATATTTTTATCCAATATTTCTACTTTGACTCCATTCATCAAACATTTGATTGGCTAAATTTTGTCTCCAATTTATCCATTCCTCAGATGGTTTGACTGAAGTGATCGGTTCTCCGTCTAACTTAACTCCACCTTCATTTTCTTCTTCTTCCTCTTCTTCATCTAAATTAGCTTCTGCTGGATCAATATACCTATTTCTTCTTATATGATTATGAAGAAGACAACAAGCCATTATAATCTTACTTTGCAATTTAATAGGATATTAATTTGAGTTCTTAATGATATACCAACGAACTTTCAACAACCCAAAACATATTTCAATAACATTTCTAGCTGAAGAATGTTTCATATTGAAAAATTCTTTGGAGGTATTTGGTTGATATCTTGGAGACCATTCATTAAAGTGATATCTTTAACCTCGAAATGGTGCGAGAAATCCTTTGCAATTTGTATATCTCACATCTATCCCTGATTGGTAGTCCATTTCTTCTACTTAATGCATCTTGGAGCACTCTCGCATTTGCAACTAAACCTTCCCACCTAGGGAGGACATAAATAAATTGCATGTCTTGTGAGCATACTCTTAGAACATTTTTAGCTAGGTTACCTTTTGTATTTCGATACCTAGGCTTATTAGCTTCAGGTACCCTCTCTCCTATATAAGTACCGTTTAGAGCTCCTAAACTATTCTACAAAATCAAATTGCATGAATACTTATATCATACGATTAAGAAATAAATATATCAATTGATATATTAAATATTAAATATTTACCTTAAACCATTTCCATTTCTCATCTATGGAATTTTGAGGTACAGGTTTAGGCACTTTAAGCAATTCTCCTTGAAGTCTAAGAAATGAATTTAATACTCGATTAAAATGCCTACTAACAGTTTCTCCTGAGCATAAGAAGTCAGTTTTTATCATATGATTTTTTTCGTGATGTCCAAGAATGTACAGAAACAATGCTACTTGTTCATCTACAGTTGTGTTCCTGGAATTTGTTAATCGACCAATAGTTCTAAGGATATTTACTAATATTCTAAATGTGAATCTATCCATACGCAACTCCAAACAACATGTTGAATCACTAGCATATATCAACCTATTAAGGTATCAGGATCGATCGTATTCATCAATAGAGTATGGAGCTTTCAAACAATATTTTCCATGATGCAATACTACAACCGAAAGGATATGTAATATGACTCTTAACATGTCTAATCGTTTCTTTTGCATATCCACTAATAAATAAAATAATTTCTTCTTTGCAGCCAAATCCATTCCAGCCATTCTTTATCACCTATCAATTAATCAATAAATTTGAAAAAAAATTAAACTTTATTGAATAGATATAAGAAATTACTAATTTTTAAGTATCGAAAATTACTACTACATAGGTACAACACATGAATGTAACTTAAATATTAAGTAATGGATATTTTACATATATTATAACTTATTTACCATAACTTTCTCCATAAGTATAATTTTCTATAAATTTAGGAAGATAGAAACTAAATGCATGCAAATAATTACAGTATAGTTATAGTAGGGAGGCAAATTAAGAATAAGAAGACACTACAAATAAGATACTACAAATACACATGAAGATCAAAATCTGCAACATAATAAATTAATTATACTCGAGGAAACTGCCGCAATACGAAGATGGAAACAACAAATGCTATGTCCTAATATTATCAAGACTATTATGTGCATAAGTATATCGTATAATGACAGAGGGGGAAAACTAATAGATAATATTTTAATTGATTGCTAAAAATCTATGAAAGTTACATAGGTCCTGATTGAACTGAACGTATTTGGTGAGAACTTGGGAATTTAAGATTAGAAATAATCTGACGAAGACGAAGATGATAGAAAAATTATGATGGGAGAAATTGCTAGATTTATTTTAGTAGCTATTTCGATCATTTTTTAAGAAAAAATACAAATGCTACTGTAAATCTAGGCCAATTAGTCCGATTGAGTAGAAATTGCTTTCATAAATCAAACAAAAATTGCATCTTTGTTTAACAAGTAATATGATTACTTCCAATCAAGGCATTTGGAGTATAAAAACACCATAATTTAGTCTAAAGTGCTACTGATTGAAAAAAAAAACAACAAGAGCAATAAAATAGTTGCTTTCATAAATCAAACAAAAACTACACAAAAATTAAGTAAGAAGGAAAAATATGAACCTGAAGATTGTCGATTGAAAATTCTGAGCAAAAATATCTAAAATCCTGCTAATGAGAGAACAATAAGAATAATTAAAGAGGAGGTAAGGTTTTATAAAAGAGTTGTTGTAAAGTTGAGAGAGAAAGAAGGGTTGAATTGGCTAGCGTATTTTTTAGATTAAATTCCTAAAGAAAGTAATCTAAATACCAAAGGGGTAATGGGATTTAGAATCTAAGTAATGTGCTACTACTTTCCCTAAATTGGGAAAGTTTTTACTTTCCTAACTACTTAAGAAAATTAACCAAACGTGATAATATAAATTTTAAGAAAAAGATTACTTTTCCAAGCAAGAATCCATGCCAACCAAACAAGGCCTTAAAGAATTTTGCAAGAATAGAAATTAAGCATCACTTTGCATCCATTGCCTATCCATAAGATAATGTGCTAATTAAAGTTACGAATAAAACAATACTATAAGGCTAGAAAACCAAAGTCAAAAATGTTAAAGGAACTTAGGTTGAAGAGATCTACAATATCTTATAGGGATACTAAACAACACTAAGAATTTCTACTAGAGAAACTCCCTTCAACCTTGCATTTGGAGTTAAAGTCTTGATTTTTATTGTTTTGAAATTACCAAGCCTAAATGTACATGCATATAAATCTTAGGCTGATGATGATCAATTTAACTCAAAACTTAACCTAATTAAAGAGCGTAGGGATGTCATAAGTACAAAAAATGAAAGTGATAAAAAAAAGTGTCAAATTTTTTTGGATTTTTTTCACTTTATAACCAATATTTTCAATTTTTGTTTAAAATTTTAAACATTTAAAAAATCAAAGACTCAGTATGAATATTTTACTAATGTGATTGACGAAGTAATGTAAAGACTGATATTTGAAGGGTTATATGACCCTACATCTTTGTTAATATGATTTTTAAGTTTTATGGAGCAAACATATTGATAGTTATATATTTAAAATATAGGCATTTTGTTGATATTAAAAATTATGTAAGGAAGAAGATGTTACATAGCCCTCTAAATATTAGTCTTTACATTAATTTATTAGACATATCATCATGATGGAGATAACCTTTTGAACTAAGTTATACAATTTTTAAAAGTTTGAACATCCAATTAAAAATTTTAAAAGGTTAGTAACTAAAATGAAAAAAAAAATCTAAAAAAGGTTTTAACTTTGTAATTTATTTTCTAAAAAAACATAAAAAAATAGCTAAGCAACTAAAAACATGCAAGATGAGACATCAAAATTTCAACTTCGAAGATTTAGTCATGTGAAATCAAAATTTTTAGATAGAAAAATTATCAAAGGAAGCCATCCATAAATTGTCTGTACCTCATTAAAACCACCTCGTCCTGGACCATCGTAAGAAGAAGATGTCATCAGTAGAAGTTACAAGCTCAAAAGGCTAGATGGGTTAAAGGTACCATATATTTAGAATGAAACTTTTATATGAAATATTACCATTATAATAATTAATAAAAACTCATACATTCAAAAACATGATTACCAACAATATGTCTTTTATTTTTTTTTCATAAAAGTTAGGTTCAAGCACCAAAAAGAAAAACATTCAGATCAAAAAGTATCAGGTTGAGGAAAAGTCATCTTAACTCCCTAACTTAAAAAGAAAAACCCAACAAGCTTAAAAGCCTCAAGTCTGAAAGGAGTAATCTAAGCTCCCCAGATCAAAAAGAAAAACTTACAAGTCTAAAAGCCTTAGGTTTAGGATAATTCCTTTTTATCTCCATGGATACAAAATAAAAACTTACAGTTCAAAAAACTTCAAGATTAAAAAATGTATATTTTTATTCCCTAGCTTAAGAAATAATCAACAATCAAGAGGCATTAGGTCTATAAGCAATTATAAAAGAACAATCTGATAGAAATTTCATTTTGCCAATATAAAGGAGCTATACTTTATAGCCTTGCGATCACTAAGTTTAATTCTTTAACTTTTTCTGTAGCTTAATGAGTTAGGCTACTTGTCACTTAATTATTAGATTTAAATTCTCAAATTTTTCTAAAGAATAGGACCTGAACTTCTTAAGAGTATGATGATTAGGTTCAAGTTCTTATAATTTTGTTAGGGAATAGGAGATAGTCTCCTTAACCTATGATCATCAAATCAAAAGCATTCCAAATTTAATAAGGTTAAAGAGCTAGATTCTTCAAGGTTTTCACATTTATTTTGTGTTTCAAAACTTGGTTCCACAGGCCTATCATTTCACTTTTTGTTCAAATTTGATTAAGGAATAAGATCTAGATTCCTCAGGCGTGCGATCATTAGGTTTAAATTCTCAAAAATTTACTAAGGCACATAAGAAGACTCCTTATAACTATTGCATTTGTTTTTTGTTTTAAAATTGGTTAAGGCATTGAATATGTACTCCATATGCATGTCATGTTCTTCTTTTTTTATCCGAATTGATTAATTCATTTGCGTTAAACTTCTTACGCCTAAAATTATCAGGTTAGAAACATTCCAAATTTGTGAAAGTTGATGAGCTAGACTCATCCGAGTAGCTATGTTCTTTTTTTCTAAAATTTGGTTAAGACATTAAAGATGTACTCCACAGGCCTATCAAATTCTTCTTTTATTCAAAATTAATTAACTGCCATATTCATCTTTTGTTCAAAATTGATTAAGTAATTAGAGCTAGACTTCGCAAGCCTAATAAGACATTTATACATACTAGATAAGAGTTATTCAGTGATAAAAGCAAGTCTAAAAATTAATAAAAGAAAAGATTTACAAGCAAAAGCATAAATGGATTAAATTCCTTCAATCATCTATGCATTTGTTCCCCCAATAAAAAGGAAACGAAACTAAGGGCCTAGATATAGAGAGGTGCATTATTAAAGGAAGCAAGGTTTGTACTGTCAAGGTTAGGTGATGCTCCACTAGTAGGGCTAGCGACCTTATCCTCTCCATTAATGCTACAAAACTTATTACAACCTTTGATTTAAGTAGGCTTAAGCCCACCAAGCACATCAATAATATCCATATTTATAAAGGGTATTTTTAAAAACTTGTTTAACTTAATCTTCCTATTAGCCTCAAACTCTACGAAGGTTGCACTTATGAGATTATCATAGTTTTAATGTTTGAAGCACTTGAAACGATAATAATGAGAAATGAAGTCAAAATTAAAGTTATCTTTTATAATGTTTTTACCAGCTTTTCAAGACCATCTCTTTTACCCATTAGGCTTATGACTTCACCTTTCAATGTTGTAATCTCCCTCTCAAGCTTATTTAGACACTTGAACAATTGCTCCTCTATAGCCTCCTTCTTTTGTCTTAAAAAACTTAAGATCACCACAGGCCTTTATAACTATGTTCTTAACCTTTTCCTTCTTTTAGAAAACCTTAACAAGTTTTTTAGAAAGTAATAGACTATGTTTATAGAGGTGATAAATTGAGAAAAATTCAAATTCAAGCTTGAAATAAAGGGGGAAAACATAAAATGCTAAGTGAATTACATTATCAAGATGCTTTTTAACAAACATATGTAAGAGAATGATAGTTATGTCCTTTATGCTTTGTATGTCCCTAAGGAGGACGATGTTATAAACTAACTTAAATACACTTCTAACCTTGTCAAAGATGGTATCAATCTTCTTTAGTTAAAGTTAGGGAAGAAGCATTTTTCTACCCCTACAGACCTACTTGGAATAGGGAGGATGATTACATTTTACACTTGATAAGAAGAGTGAATAGATGAAGATTGAGAAGATAAGGAGACATGGAAAAATATAGTAGGCTTGGTTTGCTAGATGACAGTGATCTTATTATTATTTGTCATCCTTTACTTATTCCTTTCTTTGGAATATCACATGGGTAGGCCTTTTTCCTTTGTTGCCTTAGCCATTGTTAGTATTATTAGGCATTTATGGCTTTTATAAATACGATGTATATTTTAGTAAGACATTTGAAAGCACTGACCAATAGAGAATATAGAATAAAAATCTATATGGATACTCTCTCTACAAGAAATTTATAAATAGATTAAGCTTTTTTCATATATAAGTTCCTCTTGAAGCATAAAAGGAATAATTAGATCTACAAGTTTACGAGATATGAACTTTAAAGATGCATTGTCTTATCTCATCGGAGAAACCTATTATTTAAATCCTTCTGTAAGAAGATGAACCTTTCCTTCCAAAAGTGTAACCCATTTGGAACTATATGCATTTAATATCCCTGTCTAATAGTTAGGTTATAACATCCACTCTCTGTCCCAATAAATATGAATTTTTATAAATACTTAAATAATTCAAGGTTAGAGGTACCTCCCTCGTATGGAAGGCAACAATGAACCTAATTAACAAATTCCAAGTATACAGATGTAATTGACTAAGACTCAAACTTGTCATATTCAATATTTTCTCAGTTGTGGGATAGAAAGGAAATTGAAGTAGACACTTGAAGGTGTTTGACTGACTTATTTTGAGTTAGTCAATATTGTAATAATTGCAAGTGCACAGCTTAGCTGTAGCTAGTACTGGTAAATACAGGTCGATCCCATAAAGACGATGAATACTAGACACTTCTCCTATTATCTAGCCTAAAGATTGATTTTAGATTTTTAATTAAAAGAAAATAAAACTAAGCAAGTAAAATAAAATAGGTAACGAAATTGAATAAAGATTAAGGAAGCACTTCGAAATTTATCGATATCGCAAGTTAATGTCTAGGCTTCGAATCCCCCTAAAACCTTAACAAATTGATCTCTTATTATGCAATTATTTCGTTGATTATTGGACCGTGGAGATTCATATGGTATGCTAATAGCTGATCTTGAGTCTACTAATAATTAATTTTAAGGTTTTCAATCGAATTATTCAGGTTAAAGTTTATAGGATTGTTTTACTGATTTATGAATCCCACTATTAAATTTGACCTTAATTAGGAAGATTTATGTTATCGTATCTCTAGGGTTGCAATCAACTCGTTCAAATTATGATAGATCTATTTAAACCTAAGAATTCTCAATCTTTATGTATAAAATCAGATTATGATATAATATTCTCGAGTTTATTAGAACATAAACGTGTTAATGATTTCTTCGTGCTTTGACATGAAAATGTGGTTATAATTGAAGACTTATAGTTATAAGAGACAACATTTTTTAGGGTTTAAATTTTATGTTTTTATTTGAGTAGTACCTAAACTAAAGAAAGTTTGACTATATATACTTCAGACTTTTGAATTCAATTGGTTAAGTTACTTTGATAGTTAGAAATAGATGGGAGTATTGATTAGGCCATACTGAAAAAGGTAAACTGAGAGTTAATGAGAGAAATTAATAGGCAATCGAAATATTTTGTGGCGAGACGCTAAGTTGGCTAATGCAAGAGCTTCTTCTTCAGTTCCAATTCTGACATTTAAAATGATAAGTGCACTTTTGCTGAGATCAACATAACTATCCGAGGAGTCACATGTGGCTAAGTTATAAAATGCAATTCCTATAAAATGTGTTCTCTGCCCGCATACTAAAATTAATTTTTAACTGCATAATTTAAAGGTAATTAGCATGCTGATATGCATTCCAATTAAATGAAGTTATAGTTTGTACTCTTAAACTTTGTAAAAGTAGGTTAAATATAGTAAAAGCCATGTCAAATTTATAGATAAAGTTCGAAATTATTCTCAAGATAAAAGGCATAGAACTTTTCTACAGTGTAAGAAATATTCTAATTTTTTATTTTTAAAGTTCTAAAAAATTTGTGACATATATCTTCTCTTAAATTTTAGTTAAAAAATAATAACAAAATATATGAGAAGTTAAGTTACCTGTTGAGGTCTGATACCACGTTGATATCTAAAATTCGAGTTAAAGGTAGAGTGACATCACAACCTTTTACACGGATCTTTAATTCGATTCAACTTCAAAAGTTGAATTGAATCTTCACGTAAAAAAATTTGATTAGTGTACATATAAAATTTATATTGTGTGTGTATCATCATTATTTTTTAACTGAAATCTAAAAAATTTCAAGAAAATTTAAAAAATTCAGAATTTTTAAAATTTTTTAAACTACAAATAACATTTATATATTTTATAAGGTTAATTTTCTATTTTAAATTATTAAATTATAATTGTTGGAGAAGATTGTAAAATGTTTCAAGTTTCACAATTTAAAATTTAACCAAAAATTACGTCCATTGTAGCTGTTCGAGCCCTAGGGTCATTGTGAAAGAGACAGCAGTTGACATTTATTCAAACTGGGCGAAATTGATGCTATTCTTAAATTCTTTCTAATAATAAAAAAAGAAGCAAAGATCTCTTAGAAAAGATATAGAACCTGCACCTAATTAACGTGGACGCAACAAACCTTTGAGAACATGATAACGTACAGAAACATTGTTTTTTTATTGTTGTACAATCTTAAGAAGAAAAAACAATTGCAGGTGAAGCCAACATCCCAGTTGAAATTCTGTTAAACATGTAAATTTTGAAAAGTACAGCAAAAATTTGCACAATTTTCAGATAACACCCAGATAAGGATTGAAGTCCATCAAAATCATTGAGATTGATCACAATTAAGCGGTTCACTAATCTCAAGAAGTTCATTGCAGAGCCCGGTGAAAACAGAGGAATCAGTTTCCACTGGTCTGAACTTGATGAGAGCTGATGGAACCAAGTCTTCTTCTTCCAGTGTTCTGGCTCTCTCCCCTGGTGCTGGAGAATGAGGAATTACCCTTCGCTTAACCATAACTGGATCTAACAGCTCAAACTCCAAACCTGGATCTTTTAAAGCTGAGCTCACGAACTAACAACAAAGTTGAAGTGCACTTGTATAAGGTTCTAATAGTAAAGCAACATGAAACACAGAAACCGCAAGATGAGAATAACATTCTTTTAAGAAGCTCAAGAAGCTTCTGCAAAACTAGGAATACTAACCGCAGTAAGTTATGGTCACTCGTAAAAAAGTGGATAAAAATTGCAAGCACACCATAATTACCCTTCTCAGCAACATAAGAGAAATAAAACAAACAAAAGCCGTTGGCATGGTAGTAAATAATTTTCTAGAATCAAGTCGTGAGTTTTACAGACAATTAGCAGATTTTTCAAGGAAGATGAGATTTTATGGGAGAGTAAATAAGAGCTGATCAGGTGACACCCGAAAACAAGGCACAAGATGTCATTTGAAAGGCCTGTTTTATGATAACTCACATTAGTTAGAAAATACTGTCCAAACCAATAAAGAAGTTTTAAGACTGTTTTAGCAGATCTACAAAGAGATAGTTGATGAATAATCAGCTGCCGTCCGCTCAAAACTTCATCCAAGTTCAGTTTTATGAGAGCTAGAAATAGAAAGCCTTTCTGATTTTCCTTTTGACCTATTGCTTCTTAGGTCACAAGAAAACAATAAAAGCAACAACAGGAAATTATTATAAGAGACTGGTCATTGGTCTAGGTATTAGAACTACTAATCTCTTGAACAACTTGTCATTTAACTCTTTAACGTTGTGCTTACACTTCAATTTAAAGCAACACAAAGGCTAACCTCATAGAGAGCAGTAGTTGGTTCCCATGGACCAAAGACACCTTGAAGCACCATCCCGTCAGGAAATTGAATTCGTATCATTGTCCTCAGGTATCTTTTCCTGGAAGCTTTGGCCTGTTTTTCCTTATATGACTTAGGGATCAAAAGCTGAGAATCGGCAATCTTTTTTTTCCTCATATCAGCTTCTCTTTTGATCTCATCAAGTGATAGATTGTAAAATGAATCTGGCAGCTCAATTTTTGCAGCTACACTCTCGGGGACAGAAAAGAATACGTGAATCTAGAAAAATCAAATAATTGTCATAAAAAAAATTCTGGAAGAGGGTTGATGAAAGATAATCCAAGCAACATTCTAAAAGAACTCCTAATCAAGAAGATAAACTAGACACTTGCACCAGGCCACTTTGGCATTATAGGATAGGAATCCGACAATTTTCTTTTTCCATATTCCGCATCCGCTTTAGTGTAAATAATGAAACAGATGTTAAATCAATAGACTCACCAACTGTTAAACTCTTTCAAATCCATAAACTCACTGTGCCTAATCCATTTGGAAAGGAAAATACCAATAAAATAAAGGTATCAGATTTACTAGTACATATTGACGTCAAATTCGTGTCAACTCTATCACTAGCACTGAATTTTACACTTGTCCGGAAAAGAAAAAGGCTACAATTGCCAACTTAACTTATGAAGAAAAGGAACAGGTGTTGTTTATCACCAAGAAAATTCCCATTTTGTGACAATTATTAAATTTGATATCCAAACATGGCATACATGTTTCAAATATGTTAAAAGACTTTAAAACGACAGGTATTCGGAATCTGATCTCTTTCGGATATTTCTTTAAACTATATTCTGTTTTTAACTTGTTATCAAATGGTAATATTCGTTGGCTCAAAATGATTGACATAACTATTCATGTTAGAAATTAACAAGGAGCAGCCAAATTCGATATAGGGACAACAAGAAAGTGATAGTGTCCATCCATCATAAAAATAATAAGAATGAAAATCCATAACTTTCTCTCTTCATTTTTATTCCTCTTCTTTAGATCATCAGTTTGATTAAAAAAGTAATTATGTCCTACTTCTTTGAAATTGCATAAGAAATGTCAGATTCCATATCAAAGCCTAAAAGTAACTAACTGCATGCAAAACCTGAGTTCCAAGTTCCACATACTTGAATCTCCAAACTAGGAGTCCACCAAGTCCCTCATAGTTTTGAATGGAGGAAATTATGTGGAAACTATTTCGTGTCCATCTTAAGAGCTCAAATATCGATTGTGGAAACTCTGTCTTTAGGTTTTGAAAAGACAATTGTCACCATCAAATACTTCACTTTGAATCATTTTTGTAATGTGAAAAATGACATAATGTCAAGCAAACAGCATCCCTAACCTAACCTCTTTTTACATCATGTTTGACAAACGCATTTCACATTAAACCCCATACAACTCCAAGATTTTATAAATCAGACACCAACTAAGTAATACCAATCTCCAGACCTGAAATCTGTCAATGAATTGCTTCTCATTTCTCATAATGACAAGAGATGGGGGCTAAATTGGTATCAGTAGGAGCAATATGAGATGAATAAGCATTATATTGCTTTCAAGTTCAAGTAACCTAAGTTTGGCATAAATCTCACACAAATACTTAAAGAATCAAGACAATGCAAGTTAAAATATGGTAAGAGAGAGAGAGTAACAATATCATCATGTTTTCTTCATCTAACACTCCAAAGAATCAACCTACCTGCCTGTCGATCTTCTTTGTTTTAATTTGTTCTCTTGTCTCTGATGAAGCATTGGACATCTTACTTTCTTCTGTCTTTGATGATTCCTCTACCTTTTTAGGCTCTAACAAACTTATCACTTTATTAATCATATCACTCTTTTCCTCAGCTCCCTCCATTATTGCCCACATTTCTGCATTTTCCTCCTTCAATTCAAACCCAACAAATTCCAACAACTCAACACCTCCAGCAACCTCAGCGACTACCTCTTTAATCTTAGGATTTGCCATTCTGATTCTCCTAAACTTTGCATTTTCAGGCTCCTTAACAATATTCCTCAAAAGTCGAAGCATAACCTCCACAGATCCCTCCGGTGGCTTCCCCGAGAGGTAAGTCCCAACACGAGTCTCCAATTCAATTCTAGAAATCTCTTCAACGACGTTACCTTCAAAAACAACACCTTTTTCACTTGAACTGCTCTTCCTATTATCATTGAGACAACTTTCAACATGTTCAGAAACCTCTTCTTCTGACCCAAACGCCCGCTTGCAAATTGGGCATTCATAAACATTCAACGAATACCCATTCTGAGATCTTTTTCCAGAGGTGATCAAAGAGTTAAAAGGGTCGAACCCATCAGAGGGTTTATTCTTTGTAATCGAGTTGTCGACAGTAATGGGCCTGCTTTGATCGGAACTGAGACTTTTCTGAGGCAAAGGCTTGGAATTTGACGAGGAATTAAGCGAAGCAGATGTGAAGGTGTTCGAATTCGGTCGTGTATTAGCGGGCTGAGAATAACGAGCAAGAATCGGATTAACGGGTGCTGAAGATGATGAGGATGAAGAAGAATCAGCACCACCCAAGACTCGACCTTGGCCCTTGAATTTAGCAGACGAAGAAGAAGACAACTGGGTATTCATCTTTTTCATAAAACCCTTGAATTTGTCTTTCACGTCATCCATTTTTGATCCTGTCACACAAACAAGAATACCAAATACAATACAATCGAACCTCAGCAGGAAACCAAATTTCAAGTTTTGGAGGCTGATAGCTAATCAAAGTCTCACTATGTCCCAACGTAGACCGCCTGACATTACAAGGCAGGAGAGTTGTCCTCTTCCACTTTGAGCACGGAATGGACCCAGTCTTTTATTATTCAGGATATTCTCCTCTTATAATATTTTCTTCTTCTCCAATAAACCAACCAAATTAAAAAATAAAAATTAGAGTAAATTATGTACTTAATTTTATAATATCAACCACATGATCAAAATTTTAATTTTATCGTAAAAATAGTATATTATTAACTCCTCTTCAAATAAATTGACATAAATAACCACGTAAATTAAATATTTTACTTATCAACATACATGTAATATTTTAAATAAATTAAAAAATAAAAACCCAATCCAAAGACTACAATTAAGTCTTTTTTTTAAATCTTTCATCTTCACTCTTCCTCTTTTTTTTTTTCCTTTCGTAATGTCTCACTTTCCACTTCTACAAATACATCGGAAGTATTTGGCAAACAGTTTATCGACTGTTTTTTAGCTTATTAACTAAAATTTAGTTTTTTTTTTATTTTAAAAAATTATTAATTTATTTAATAAATGACTTATTAGTTAGCTTATTTAATCTCAAAAAGTAGATTTCTAAAAACTCTATAAGAAGAGCTTTTGGAGTTAGCTATTTACCTAATAACAATATTACTCTCTACTTTACTCTCTACTTTTACTGTGTATTTTGTAAGTTAGCTTTTATTTTACAATTATATCATGGAGTTTGGAACAATATAATAAAGAAGTTAATTAAACTCTTAAATCTTTATTTAATTTTATAATATTAGTTTATATTTAAAATACCATAATATTAAGTTTTTGAACATAAAAAGTCACATCAAATTAATATTTTTAATATATAACTACTATACATCTTATCTATATCATACTATAATTATATATATTTTTAATTTATTAAATGATAAAATTCATACATATTATATAAAAAATACTAAATGATATAGCTCTCTGTATCATTCATATTAATAGAGAATTTAATGTTAGATTATTATTATTATTATTATTATTATTATTATTATTATTTATTCAAGTTATAAACTTAATTTTTGTAAAATTAAATACCTAAATCTAAATTTTCATATGAATATTCAACAAAATACTAAGAAATATAATATTTATGTCTTTATATTTTTTAAAAAAATTATGCCCTCATAAATCGTTGTATACATAAACAATTAATACTAAATAGCTAATTTTATTAAACATTTTTAATAAACAACTGATATTATCTATTTGTTAAATCAACTATTAATTAACTACTGATAAATTCAGCTAACAAAAAAATAGGCGTGGTCTTCTCCAAACCTAAAGATAACAAACTCTAGATCGAACTCATTTCATGTGATTGGAGTTTCCAGTGTATTATGCGTTGTTTTGCTATATTATTCATGGACTACTATAGAAAATACTTTATTCGAGGAAGATGACGGTGCAAATAAATTCCGTGTGTTTAAAGTACTATAGCCTTTTTGTCCTAGATATTTGGAGTTGCTTTTTCTAATAGCATAATATTCTTTTTTTTTGGTTATTAAGAGCTTAGGACCACAAGTGTCCCTCAATCTTTTTCTTGCTTGAATCTTTTTCTTGTGTGATTTTAGAGAAGTTGACTATTGGCGGAGAACATCTTTTTGTAGAGATGACATCGGCTTGGATCAGATCAGGTTCGTTGTTAGCCCAATCGAACTTGACTCTTTAAAGCGAAAATAAGTTAACAAAAATTTGCAAATCGATATTGTTTTACACGAGGGAGACAGCTATTCGCAATTTCATACCGTTGGATTGAGCCTCGAACCTGACATAGAAACTTGAGTTGATTGCGTGCAACGAGATGACATCCTCTGCGCCACAAACTTTGTTTCAATCATGTGTTATTCTATGTTAATCATTTATTTTTGTGGTCTTACAGAAATAAATGATTAAGATAGAATGGTACATGATTAGAACAGGATTGATAGCCTATAGAAATAGATGATTAAGATGAAGTGACACATAATTAAAATAGGATTAATGGTACAGAAAATTTGAGTCAGTGTACAACTCATTAGGTCTGAGTAGACCGAATTTTCGGCCTACTCTGCTTAGGATGGCAGCAACAAAAGTTACTTTTTGTCGTTATTTTGCCTAGGAGAGTGAACCAATATATAGGCTCGTGTGATTGGAACTGATTTTCAAGGGTGTTACAAAGATCAAATAGGTGTGAAGCGTGTCGGAGACAACTTTAGGATAAGGTCAATCTCACGGATCTGTCGATAATAGGTTCCAAAATGGATATAGTAGGTTAAGAGTATCTCAAACGATGCTTTGATAATAGGTTCCAAAATGGATATAGTAGGTTAAGAGTATCTCAAAAGATGCTTTAACAGATTTGCTTACAAGTTCCCTGTTGTCTTCTATTTATTTGAGACTTTCAGACTTCCTATAAGTAGATGGAGAGTCTTTCAATCTCAATAGTTGAGATGGGTTAACCTCGACCTTTACTGACCGTTATATAAGTTCAGAAAGGTGGATTGTGCGAAGCTAACCTGATTTAAGCAGAGATGTCTGATAAAGAATATCAAGCATGTAGTTTCTTTCTTTTTGTTTATACCTCCTTATCGTTTGTGTTGCCTGTTTTAGTTTCTGTCTTATTGTAACCATGAATATTATGAATAAAAATGATCGTTAGCATAAAGGCTGCTAATGAGAAGAGATTGGTGGCTTCTTCTTCTTATGAACACAAGCTTTCTGATTTTCCTTTATTTAACAGGAGCTCAATCATGGCTCACACTTGAGATTGTAGCATAACGCACTATTGGTCTAGGATATAAGTTCGAGTAGTCTTGGCTTCTGTCACATTTCCTTGTAAATTCTTGGGTGTCTTTTGTCGTGATTGACCAGAAGTATCGTGTTTGACGATTCTTTAGGTCAGGGGTATTTTTCCTTGGAGTGCTCCTCATATTTCTATATATATTTCTGTAAATACATACGATTATTGTGCCTCGAGATTCGTCGAGCAAATGAAGCGTGTATAATATCGTATATCGTCGCCTCCAATTAAGGAATAGCTGGCAAACCTTACTATAATCCTTCCTCCTGGCAAACTTCGAATCCTCCGGTTGCCATTCATTATAAATACTATTATATTATCAAGATGATCAAATCATCCCATTGTTTCTTCACGCTATCAATTTACTGAATACCCACATAGATAGGTTGCATCGATTCTTTATAAAAAAATACTTCTTTTGGGATGCTTTCATTACCTATTCAAATTTTTTATAATTGATCAACCTTTGAGTTATAAGTACTTCATCATTTGCCTATATCTATACGTGTACCTAATCATTTGCCTACTTCAATAGCTTATCCTTGGCAATCTTAGGACATACTTAAATACCAGATCGAATATTGAATTAACTATAAATGGAGTTTTTATTATGTTTTGTTAAGAAAAGATGGAGAAAAATTAGAACTAACGAGTCAAATGTTGAATTAATTTTTAATAGAAATTTTGACTTACCGTATTAGGAAAGATAAAGAAAAAACTAGGAGAAGAAGTAAAGTAAAATAAGAAAAGTGTTAGGCACCCAATCTTACCACTTTATAGAATTTTTTATAAGAAAATTATTTTAGGGTTGAGATGAATAAAAATAAATTTGTGGCTGAATTTGAGGTTTGACCTAAAATTTAAAAATAAGATATCCAGAGTAATATTTAAGAATTTAAAACTTGAATTTATGCTATAGATTTTGTGATTTAACTTATAATTTATACATCTTTCGTGGCAAATATGCCAATATAAACAAAAAATGAATTTCCTTTTTTATAAGTTGATTTAAAGATTTTGGTTATGATTCCCTTGAACCATGCCCATTAGGCAATTGATTTAAAAAGTGTCATGAAGATTGTAACTTTTTTGAGTTGAGTCTAAATGATTTATTTTTTCCTACACATGTATTCTATGAAAAGTGGTCTAATTTATCTAAAATCAAATAAAAATAAAAACGTACAATTAACAAACAGCATACATGAATGGGCTTGAATTGTGCCAATGATAGATTGAGCTGACATGATTCGAGTTATTGTTATCTTGTAAACCCAGCTACAGAAAAAAAGGACTAGAAACAATTATGGATTGAAAAAAAAATATAGTGACCCTACTAAAAAAAGAAGTTAGGCTCAAATTTATAATGGATAGACAAATTGGTCTAAACTTAATAGAACTAATAACTTATCTAAATAGAGACCCAAGTCCCTTATGCATATCAAAAGGGATTAAAAAATTAAATTAAAACTAAAATCATATGAAAAATCATCAGAAATCCTAATTTTTTTGGGAAAATAAAGTGATTCTCAATCATTCATGAACAAATGAGTGAAATCTGAATTCATAAAATGCAGGTGAGAAAACCAAAATAATAGGAAAAAAATACCTAACAAGGTAACGTGACTAGTTGAAATATCCATGCAATCGGACAAGCTTCATGAACATAAAATAGAGGCTGGCAAACGACATGATGGGTACTCCCAACAAGCCTAAAATTTCTAGAATAAAAACAGACCAAGATCCTAGCATTTTAGGTACAAACTAAAAAAGTTTTTGAAAGCAATTTAACATGAAATTACAGATTAATTTCATGATTAATCAACACAATTAATTAACCCTAAGATTGCAACATACTATATTCAATAATA
>JAOQMS010000178.1:7289069-7306590 GCA_027563885.1 Erythroxylum longipes
CGTTAAAGAGAGAATTAACAAGCCTAATTATCTTGACATCAAATTAATCGGGATTTGTACAAAATTATGTTTATTATTCTAGTCCATAAAATATTAACAAAATTCTATTAGTCTTCACAATCATCCTTACAATAACAACTAGGACTCTAAACTACGAATAACTTAATAAAACTGCAAGTTCATGTCATTCTACCAAGAAATAAGAAAAGACAAAAGAAAAAAGAGTGAAATAGTTATATCAATAAATAACATTGAGTTGAGATTTATTATATCAAAGAAGAAAAGAAAAATAGGAGACCAAACGTGAAATGCTGAAAATTAAATAAGTTCCAAGATAAAGTTCCAAGGGAAAAGAGTAATATGGATTTATTTTACATTTTTATAGAGGCTAAGTTAGTTGGAATTTAACAATTTTATAAAATGTTTTTATATGGAATTATAAGATAGGTCTTATGTGTGATTCATTAACTTGTACGTTATTTGAGTAGAAAACATGAATTTAAGCATAAATTTCTCCAACTGATCAAGGTGGTTTTAAAGTCATTTGAAAACTAACCCAAAGAGCAATAACTTTGTAGAAGAAGTTGGAGATCAATTTTAATTCAAAAATATAATAAAAAAAGCTTAGGGAAAAAGGCAATAGTGAAATATGAGACAAACACGAGTCTTTGTCTAAAACAAAATCAATTGTGGACATGAAGTGGGACCTATGTCAGACTCATCATATTGCACCTAAAAAGTTTCAAAATAAAATTGGTGCTAGTCTTTCTCATTTTGATACTCTTCAAGTAAAGTTTTCATTCTGCATTTCATATCATGGCTAACTTTCTTGCAAGACTCCACATCACCTTTGATGATAAATAAATGTTTCTTTAACTTGGTAATTCCCCTACCTTTCAAATGTTTATTACAATATAAGCAAATAATATGGTTCTTTATAGCAAGAACCAATCTCGCATGAGCCCAAGTTTGATCATCGAATCTTTTTGAAGGAATAAATTATTAGGAGTATTAAAACTTCCTTCAGTTTATTTATACAAATAAATGCAATTAGATAAATATAATAAACTAAACAAATAACACTTGAACCTTTTAAATTTAAACCAAGGAACAAGCATCGCTCATTAAATGAATAGTCGAAATAAATATGTATAAAAGGGAACTGAAAAAAAGGTATCACAAAATGTGTATTCTTTAATCTAAAAGAAATCATTGCACACCTTAGATTATAAGAACATACACACAACTTGAATTTTAATGTGGAGTCAATTATATGTAAAATAACAGGAAGAAATAGAACAACTTCTTAATAAGCATTGCATGTGTATTTGTTGAAAACTAACCGTGATCGAATTATGGGTGCAGCAGAAAATTTTTTTTTACAGTTTTCAATTAGATCACGATAATTGAATAACTTGAATAATAAAACATGAATAGTAAAGTAAGAAATTGTACTTGATTTGCTTTTTCTATTGAAATCCTTTGAAAGCTTTTCCCATTTGTCAACAACGAGCTATTCACTTGTCTAGCCTCTGGCTCTCAACACTTTGAGAGGAAATAAGCAGGAGTGCTAGATCCTTGATGCTTTCTTCCTATTTATAGAAAAAAAAATTAGGGTTTTGTAATTCTTTTAAAATTAATTTTCCATAATTATAATTAAAGTCATACTCTAATTATAATTAACTTAATTTTAATAAAATTAATCATCTATATTTGATCCCTAAAGTTTCTCAAACTTTATAATTAAGTTCAACATAATTAAAATTTATTTTTTCTTCACAAGCTGCTCTTTAATGTGTGACTCATTAGGTTCTTAATATATTGGCAATGATTATAAATTATACCTCTAATTCACAATTAAAATCAGATAAATGAAAACTATTTTTAATTTATTTTTAATTCTCTAATTAAACAATTTATAATCATAGATTAAAATTAACGTTTAGCCACATGTTATGACTACCCAAATATCAAGAATGTTAAAATGGTTTGACTTCACCTGTCCATGCATCGTTATGATGTATAATTTAATCCTTTCATCATCTAATGTTTTAATTGGATAGAATTTGGATACACTGTCTACTCTTTTTATCCAATCATGTTCGTTCTTACTAATTACTAATTGATTTATAATTGATATTTGAAAACGTCTTTTCAAATTTCAATTCACTTTGGCCCGAGAATTTCATAAATTACTACTAATCAAGAACAGTAGAACATTCTCTCTAATTACTTTAGAGTGACGAATCCTTTATGGACTTACTTAACTATCTTTGTATGGTTCGTATTGCATCCAAGTACTACCGACTGAATTATCCTAGGATGATTCATAAGTAGCATCAAAACATAATAATTACTAAGGTATCAATTCCCACAAGAGATGCCTTGGTAATTTCAATTCTAAAGATTAATTATACAACCATCATTATGAGAAAATTCACAAACACATAAGTAATATTCCATTCAGCATTCTTATAGTCAGGTTAGTTCAATGACTTATTCTCTAATAATCACCCTCATATTAGTTTAAGTATCTCTATACTTTAATTTATGAGATCAATTACTTTCTTCACAAGAAAGAAACATAACGTGTGCTAGTTTTACCATTTCAATACTATCTCGTCTTAATGAAACTACAACTAGGAACATTTATAAATAATACGTACATGTAACTTGAATCTCACAATTATGATCTCATCATAATTTCAATTACACAGTAATTATTCCAGGGATTTTACATTTAGTATTAAAACGTCAAATGTAATTAAATTAATACAAAAAGATTTTAAAAAGCCGTTTCATTAATAAAATAATAATGTCATACATTAAATTGCAACCAACCAATTGGCTACAAGGGCATAAACTAACAATCTGTTACTTACACTAAAGCCAATTGCCTATGTATTTAATACCATATCCAGCCATATGTTGATCATGTCTCTTATAAGACAATGGCTTAGTAAAAGGATATGTAAGATTCTCTTCTGTGAGAACTCGCTCCAATGCTATGTTTTTCCACTCCACTATCTCCCCGATCAAGTGAAACTTCCTAAGTACATGTTTGGACCATTGATAAGAATTTGGTTCCTTTGCCTGTGCAATAGCACCATTGTTGTCACAATCCAATACTATAGGCTCAACAATGCTAGGAACCACTCCAATTTAGTGATGAACTTCTTGATTCAAACTGCTTCTTTTGTCGCCTTTGACACTGAAATGTACTCTACTTTGGTTGTTGAATATGCAATGGTTGGTTGTTTTGGACTTTTCCAACTTACCACACCACCATTTATTGTGAAGATGTACCCTGATTATGATATATTATCATAGGGATCTGGCTAGAAACTGGCATCTAAATATCCTTAAACTCTCAGTTTAACTCCTCTATAAACCAAGAAAACATATTTAGCTCTTCTTTAGTACTTTACAATGTTTTTCACAACTGTCCTGTGACACTCAACTTGATTGACTTGAAACCTGCCCATTATGCTCAAAGCATAAGAGACATCTAATCTAGTACATAGCATAACATACATGATTGACCCAATTGCCGAAGCGTATCGAATACAATCCATTTTATCTCTCTCCTCTTGTGTCTTTGGACACATACTCTGTTAGAGAGTAATCCCATGTGACATGGGAGAATCCACTCTTGGAATTCTCTATGATAAACCTCTTTAGCACTTTGTATATATATGTAATTGAGATAACCTAAGTAGCCTCTTTAATCTATCCTTATAGATCTTTATTCCCAGAATATAAGTTATTTCTTCCATATCCTTCGTGGAGAAATTATTATATAACCAAATCTTTACTAACTAAAGCATAGGTATATAGTTTTCAATTAGAAATATGTCATCCACATATAAAACTAAGAAAACGATTGCACTCCCACTAACCCTTTTATAAACATATGATTTATCTACATTTTTGATAAAATCAAACTCTTTGATTGTCATTAAAACGGATGTTCCAACTCCGTGACACTTGCTTAAGTCCATAAATAGACTTTTATAACTTGCATACTTAAGTGTGAAATCTCTTGGATTCAAAACCTTCAAGTTGTGCCGTATACACATCCTCCTACAAATTTCTATTGAGAAATATTGTTTTGACATCCATCTGCCAGATTTCCTAATCATAATCTGTAATTATGGCCAATAAGACCATTATGGATTTTAGCATAGCTACTAGCGAAAAGGTTTCATCAAAATCAACTCCTTATTTTTGTTTGTAACCTTTAGCCACTAACCTTGCTTTGTACGTATGTACATTACCATCCATGTTATTTTTTCTCTTAAAAACCCACTTGCATCCAATAGGTATAATACCACCATCAAGTGCATTGATCGGGTGTTGATGTGTGTAGTTTTAATAATACCCTCGATAATCCGCAAGCGCACAGTTCGTTAGCGTAGTACCTAAGGAGTCGATCCCATGAGGAGGGATAATCTAATCCTAAAACCTAAGGCCAGAAAAAATCACAGAAATTCAAATATAACGAAACTAAAGTGAGAATTCAATTCAATAAATCAAATTAAGAATCTAACACGACAATGTTATTTATTCAACAGTTGCAACACACACCCAAGAATCAACCTAAGGAAATTATCAAATGAGATAAAGGGAATTTTACCTATCCTTAATGCTAACCTAACTGATTATGAATTACTAGATTATTGGTTTTAAATGATCCTAGGATTGGTTACTCTCTCTCAAGTTATAACCATTAACCCTAAATCATAAACCCTAATCAGATTATGGAAATTGCAATATCTCAATTAATAACCTATCAAAAACCCTAATTAGTTCTGAAGTTGTGTAATAAACTATCGGAAACCTATGCAAGATCTCTGTTCACACAGTTTACTGATTTGATTTAATTCTTGTTCTATTAAATCACCTAACTCTTGTTAACCCAATTTAATTATTTTTCATTTGATTCCCCTCTCAGTTTATTATCGAATTATGCAATCACAGAATTGAATCATAATAAATCTAATAAAACATAAACAATCAGATTTCATTAATTCAAAGATAAAACTCCGAAGGTGAGTTTAGAATATCTTCAACATTTAAAAATCTCATCATCAACTGTTATTCCAATTATATACAATAATAAAAATGAAAATAAACAGAAAATACGACCTAAATGGATGATGGTAGGCAGCAATATCGGGAAACTCCTGATCCGAGAAGTACATCGAGTCAGCTTCTTCTCCTCTTCTCTCTTCGTTCCTCACTTTCTCGATCTCTTGATGAATTCTCTCTAGGATTTCTCAAAAATGGCTGATGCAAAAGTTCTCTCTGCCTTTTTTTCTTTTTCTTTAAATATCCTTTGTGTTCTCAGTAGCCCTAAGGTTTTTTCGGGATTCGAAAGGTCCAAAAAATCTCTCAAATTTTGACATTTTTTAGTGTCTACGGGTCTGCCGACGTAGGCCAGTATTGTGGGCCACATCTAAGCCTTCTGTAATGATTCTGGCATGTAGGTCACGATCGTGGACCATGTCTTGAGCTTCTGTCATAATCGTGGCATGTGGACCACAATCGTAAGCCAACTCTGGTGCTTCTGTCATGATCATGACCTATTGTTCCATGATCATGGGCCGTTGTTTCAGCCTACATATCTCCGAAACTTCTTCGTTCTTCGATGTTGACCCTGAAACACTAAAAAACATATCAAAGTACCTAAAAAATATAATATTTAAGCTCAAAGACTTGTACTAACCCATAAAACACTTAAAACACAAATAATTACCAAACTAACACAATTATAACCTAAACACATATTAAATGATTTAATTAATAGCTAAACACATATCAAACTAAGCCCTAAAATATGATGCAACTTACACTTATCAATATCCCCACACTTAAACGTTTGCTTGTCCTCAAGCAAAAAAGACAACAAACACACAAATATCATAAAGCATATAATGGAGTAATGAGCCAATGGCTTCAACTTCATGAAATAAATTTAACTTTAAACATAATCATTCAAGTTATTTCAAATCATTAACATGCCAAATCCACATCTAGGGGTTGGGTTATGGACTAAACATACATATTAATCAAAAACCAAATGTGAAGTTACTCACTCTTTTCAATTGTACACACACATTAATAATTCTTTGGTCATTCAAACTTTGTAACTACTCCTAAGTACATTTTCATGAAAAATCAAGCTGTTTACAAGTTCGGTAGGTTTTATTAGAAAATTTTTTATTTACTTTTTATTTAATTTTTATGGACATGGACCTAATCTTTTACTTAGAGGTAAACATTCATGATGAATGTCGATTCGATTACTCGACTAAGTCATGTTTTTATTAAGCTGCTTGGTTGAAACGTCATTATAGCCTTTTGACACAGAGGTACACATTTTTTATGCGTGTCGATTTGGTTATTAAACTATATCACGTTCTCAACTGGCTAGTAGCTTTATTCATAATCCGAAGGCCAGCAGAATAGTTATTTATTTAAAATTAACAAACACAATTTTTTTGCCTTCCTTGTTTCTTAAGCTACTCATTTTCATAAAAAAATACTAGCAAAGCTACCTTAGTCGAAAGACCTGAAATTATGAATGAATGTGACAATTTAGAGGGTGACAAACTAACACTAAATCCTAATTAACTTGCATATTTAGCTAAAGAACCCAATTCACTAATTTTGTGAGCTAATGACTCTTCACAACCTAATAGACTATGTTTAAAATTAATTCAATTTCAATCTATCTAAGCCATTGACACATTGACACAATTCACAATATGCAACCTAACAAACTATGATATAATATGAAAAATTCACACTTAAAACAAAACACATAACCCTCCCTACACTTGAACAACACATTGTCCTTAATGTGAGAAGAAAGCACACAACACGTATGGAAGGAAGAAATATAAATTAAAATAAAACAAAAAATAAAATAAAATAAAGACTAAATTTAAAAAGGAAGGGGTTAGAAACAAAACCTAACGGTGATGGAGGCAGGGATGGTGTCGGAGGTGGCAGTTGGACTCCTTAAGCTTCAAAGTAACAATAGATACGACGTATATCCTGGCTCTGATGTTGTTGTGTTCGGGCCATTTACTTCATCCTTCTGGAGTTCTCTACAAGTTTATTTGTAATTACCTTGGTGTTCGCGGAGATTATATCGAGCACTTTCTTCCAACCCAGTTCATCTGTATCTTCTTCCTCTTCGAACTCCTCACTAATCTAGTCCTCTTCTGCCTGCTGAGGCGAAGCTGTGCTCAAACTCACCTGACTAGCCCTAATTTTCACACGAGTCTTTTGGTTGATGTCCTGAGGTTCCATGTTATGGGATTTAAGGATTTCAGCACGCCAAAAATAATGGTGATTTAGAAATTTTGAGAGGTGGATGGTTAAATCACTACAGTCCAGGCCATAATACTTAGTAATGGTAGAAACCAAGTACCCTATACCCAAATTGTTGCTCCTCTTATTTAGAGTTGTAACAATAGTGTTTAGCATATATGTGGAGGTACAACTGGCGGATGCTGTGATCCATACACCACAACAGGAAAAGTTCTTTTGTTGAAGACTTATTGGTTTTTGATTTATCAAAAACCATTTGACACATGAATTTATGCAATAACAAGTACTCATGGGTTCTTATGATGTTGTTGTGGGAATTTTTAACGTCGAATCACTCTAACCCAATAAGCTCATTTCAATAATGAGAAGCATGAAAATCATCATGTTGATTGATAATGGAAGACTTAGGGAACCACAAATATCGCACATGATTTTGATGTTCAGTTTATAATTTCATCCCCGCAACCTAAACTAGATTTCCTTAGGGTTACTAGGCTCTTAATAAAGGGAAGTGAAGAATTATAGAGTGAGCTCCTGGTAGAAAGGATATTAGAAGTGTATAAACAGTGTATAAACTTTACCTACTAAATTCTTTCTGCCAGGTTCTCTACCCTATCTGCCAGTTCTAGCTTATCAAGCATACCAAAATCAAAATATTTTGGGACTACAATTTGTTTAGCATTAAAAGATTAAAAATGAATACCTTCCTTCTCTATGTAAATCAAGAAGGGTGCTCCAAAGTCCGTCACCCTGTTCCTTCACCCTCATCCCGAGACTTGCTTTCATCCCGATGATTGAAAGTAGGTGAAGTTGGAATAAAATGGAAGTTTTGGAATTTGGTTAGAGAGAAATGAGAGTATTTGAAGGTTCTAAGTTTAGAGATATAAAGTTAAAATGAAAGTGAGTAAAAAAGTGAAGTAAGAAATGAATATATAGGTGAATGAAGGGTAAAATGGTAAAGATTTAAATTGAAAATATTGTGGGATAAGTTTACCCTGCCGCAAGCCATGATCGTGGTATTTCCACCAATTTCTGATTTTTCTCTTCTTTTTTGCTTCTCCATATTCCTGATATCACTCCATAACTCTTTATAGCTTTTTCAGCTCTCTTTTGCTTACTTCCTCAATCATCTAATTCATATCGAAGCCCTATGCCTTCCAGATTTTATGTGGAAACAAAATAACCTAACTACAAAATTCAAACTATCTAAAAATCAAAGGAAATAACATAGAATTAACAATCCATGTGTTGCCTCTCGTGTAGCACTTCTTTTAATGTCAGTAGCTCGACGGTCTATCCTTGGAAACTCAGTTGGGATCAATTATGAGTGGCTTACTTTCACCTTTTTCTGTTCAACATCAGTTTTGTAGCCTATAAGTAACCTACAAATTGTAAAATAATCAGAAGGACAATATTGATAACATTATAAAAACCAATTAATCTCAATAATGTCCTTTTTTTGAGTGAATTGTCAACAAAACAGGGAATAACAAAACTCCCTGTATCTTCCAACAAATCCAACAGTTTGTCATATAAGAAGGTAAGTTGCTCTCTTTTTTCCTTAAGCACCTTCGTCTCCTCTGCTTTTTTCGCTTCACAAACACAGACTTTCATAGCTTCTTCAAACTCGATATGTCTTTTGGCATCTGTTCTTCATCTTTTTATTCTTTAGAAGATTTGAACACATCAATTATCCTGAATGAGCTACTATCCTTCGAATTCTTTAATACATCATTCATGTTGAATGTCACTTGGTCACAATTATTCTGAAGGATAAGGTTCTTTTCATGGACATCTACCCAAGATTTTTCAATGTTCAAGCATGGTATACCAAGATCTGGCGGATAATATGAGGGGTTTTCATCCTTTTCTTCATCCTCTTTCTTGATTTTTTGGTCTTTTATAAGTTAGGGTTCAGCATGATCTTCTACTAGTTCTTCTTGTTCTGCCCCATTTCTAAGTGTGATAACCCCATATTGCTCTCATTGATATAATTTCATATTGCCCAGAGAGTCTTCCACACTTCTCTTACAAAATTCACAGGTCTTACTTAAATCTCTAGGTTGTGAATAGATGCGGCATGATTTTCAGTTACTTGATCAAATTGCTCATCCAGTCTTTTCTGCTTCTCTTCCATGTCTGTTAGCTTATCCATGATTTTGTGCAATTTGGAATCCTATGAATTGGACTCATCTTGCTGAAATTCAAATAGGTCTTGATGTCCTAAGTGAGTCCTTACATTATTGGACCAATAAAAATTTAGGTGGTTCTCCACACGGAGTGTACATATTCTAATAAGGATTGTTACTTCTTTAACCATATTGTGCCTCATTGTAGTTTGCAAAAGTTCCTTGCTCCCTATAATATCTATCTTCCATCATTTTTCTTTCCATTTATTATTGGCATCTAGCTTTTTAGATGTCTCATTCTCACTTTAGGATGTCTTGCTATGTCTCTACTTTACATCCCAAACTTCTTTCTCTATTTTTTTTTTTAAACAACAGATAGTGAAAAGGCCTTAGACTAAAGAACTAAATTAATTGTCTCTCCAGCAAGGACGTCAAAAACTTGATCGGTTGTTGATGTGTGTAATTTTAATAATACCCTCGATAATCTGCAAACGTATGGTTCATTAGCATAGTACCTAAGGTGTCAATCCCACAAGGAGGGATAATCTAATCCTAAAATCTAAGGTTAGAACAAATCGCAGAAATTCAAATATAAAGAAACTAAAATGAGAATTCAATTTAATCAGTCAAATTAAGAATCGAACACAACAATATTAATTATTCAGCAACTACAACACACACCCATGAATCAACCTAAGGAAATTATCAAATGAGAGAAAGGAAATTTTACCTATCCTTAGCTCTAACTTAACTGATTATGAATTACCTGATTATTGGTTCCAGATGATCCTAGAGTTGATTACACTCTCTCAAGTTATAACCATTAACCTTAAATCATAAACCTAATTAGATTATTGAAGTTGCAATCTCTCAATTAACAACCTATCCAAAACCCTAATTAATTCTGAAGTTGTCTAATAAACTATCAGAAACCTATGCAAGATCTCTCTTTGCATAATTTACCTATTTGATATAATTCTTGTTCTATTAAATCACCTAATTATTTTAGCCCAATTTAATTATTTTTCATTTGATTCACCCTCTCAATTTATTATCGAATTATGCAATTGCAGAACTGAATCACAATAAATCCAAAAAAACATAAACAATCAGATTTGATTAATTCAAAGATAAAACTCCGAAGGTGAGTTTAAAACATCTTCAAAATTCAAAAATCCTATTATCAACTATTGTTCCAATTCTATACAATAATAAAACTAAAAATAAACAGGAAATACGATCTGAATGGATGACAGGAGGCAGCAACGTCGAGAAAATCCTGATCTAGGATGTACGTCGAGTCAGCTTCTTCTCCTTTCTCTCTTCCTTCTTCTCTTTCTCGATCTCTCGATGAATTCTCTCTAGGGTTTCTCAAAAGTAGTTAATGCAAAAGCTCTCTCTGTCTCTTTGTCTTGTTATTTAAATATCCTTTGTGTTCTGAGCAGTCCTAGGATTTTTTAGGGTTCTAAAAGGTCTGAAAAATCTCTCGAAACTTTACATTTTTCAATATTTGCACGTCTGCCCTACTTAGGCCACGATCGTGGGCCACATCCGAGCCTTCTGTCACAATCGTGTCATGTAGCCATGTCGTAGGCTTCTATCACAATCATGGCATATGAGCCACGATCATGGGCCAACTCTAGTGCTTCTGTCATGATTGTGGCCTATTGTGCTATGGTAGTGGTTTGTTTTTTGAACCTGAATGTCTCCAAAATTTCTCCATTCTTTGATTTTGACCCTATAACAAACACATCAAGTTACCTAAAAAAACATAATATCAGACATTGCTTCTTTAAAATTGTACATCCATCATGTATGAGCGATACATTACCCTTCCCTTGCTCAATATGTAGATCTAATCTAATGGGGGTGATAATGTATCTTACCAGTGCATCGTGGATTATATTTCTTTTCAAATGTCGTTTGTATATCATATGTATCAACTTGAGGTTCTTGTTCTGTCTCAATCTGAATTTGTGACTCTTGAACTTCACTATATTCTACCTCACTCCTACTACTTTCTTTGAGAATAAATTCTCTTTCTAAGAATGTAGCATATCTTGAGATAAACACCTTTTGCTCAACAAGATGGTAAAATTGATATCTGAACTCTCTTTTGGATACCCCACAAATTTGCATTTATCTGATTTAGTTAGAAGCTTATCAGATATAGCACGCTTCACGTAAGCATCACATCTCCAAATCTTTAAATGTGACAGTTTGAGTCTTCTACCAGTCCATATCTCATATGGTGTTTTGTTAACCAATTTGGACGGAACTTTATTTAAAAGCTAAACAGCGATTTCAATGGCATGTCCCCAAAAGGATATAGGAAAGACTACATAACTATGTACCATATCTAATAGAGTATGATTTCTCCTCTCAAAAACCCCATTATGTTGTAGAGTTGTAAGAGGATTCCATTGTGAGAAAATCCCATTCTCTTTTAAGTAACCAAGAAACTCGTGGTCTACATATTCACTACTTCGATCTGATCTAAATGTCCTAATACTTTTATCGGTTTGTTTCTCAACCTAAAGTGTAAATTTTTTAAACTTTTCAAATGATTCAAACTTTTGTTTCCTCAAGTACACATAAGCATATCTAGAATGATCATCTATGAACATAATGAAATATGAAAACCCACCTCTAGCACTAGTGGATATAGGCCCACATACATCTAAATGTATTAGCTCTATTAACTCACTAGTATGTTCTCCTTTTCCACTAAAGGGTGGTTTAGTCATCTTTCCTAACAAATAAGATTCACAAGTTTCATATGATTCATAATCAAAAGAATCCAAATATCCTTCTTTATGTAACATTGAGATTCTAGTTTCATTGATATAACCTAATGTACAATGCCATAAATAAGATAGATTTTGTTCACTTAACTTTCTTTTCTTTCTATTTATCTTAAGAATTGGCCTTTCAAGATCTAACTCATATAAACCATTTGTAAGTAATCCATATCCATAATAAACATCATCTTTATAAAAAAACAACTCTTATTCTTAATAATAAAGACAAATCCATTCAAAACCAAATAAGAAATAGAAATGATGTTGCTTGTAATAACAAGAACATAATAACAATTATTAACTTCTAATACAAAGCCAGAAGGAAAAACTAAACTATAAGTTTTTACAGGTAACGTGGCAACTCTTACTCCATTACTAACTTGCAGGTCCACTTCACCTTTTCTGAACGATCTACTCCATGTTAACATTTGCATATTATTACAAATATGAGAACCACATTCAGTATCTAATACCTAAGTATATGGAACAAAAGTAGAAAGATTGATCTCAATCATAAACGTACATAAAGAGATAGCTTCCTCGAGCTTCTTATTTTTCAGGGTAGCAAGATAAGATAGGTAGTTCCTATTCCAGTATCCATTGACTCTGTAGTGAAAGCATGTGCCCTTGTTTTGTCATTGCTGCTCTTCATGACACCTCCTTTGGGCTTTACTACATTAATAGAAGCCTTCTGTTTCTTGTTCTTATTCTTCTTAGAGCTCTTTTTCTTGCTTTTAGAAGAACTCACAAGTACAGAACTGAGTTCCTTCTTTAGGCATCCTTCCACATTCTTGAGCATGTTTAACAGTTCGGGCAATGTCATGTCCTTCTGGTTCATATAGAAGTTCACGACGAACTATAAAAAGCTCGAATTTAAAGACTATAACACTATGTTAACGCTTAACTTATGGTCCATGAAAAAACCTAATTGGGCTAATTTTTCAATATACCCAATCATCTTCAGCACGTGTAAGTTGGCTGAAGATCCTTTTGCCAATTTGCATTGAAATAGCGTCTTAGAGAATTGATATCTCTCCACCCTACTTTGTGTACCAAACAACTCCTTAAAATGCAGAATAATAGTAGGCACATCCATATTCTCAAATTGCCTCTAAAGCTCTGGAGACATGCTAGCCAACATCACACATGTGGCTTGCTCAAAGTCATCAATATAATGTTGATATCTCTCTCAAACTCTACAGCTGCATCTGAACTAGGTTTTGGTGGAGCAAGAGTGTCAAGAACGTACAATTTCTTTTCTTGCCGAAGAACTATTCTCAAGTTTTGAAACTAGTCCGAAAAGGTAGGTTCAATCAGATTGTTAGCATCAATGATGCTCCTCAACATCAAGTTCGTACTCATATTTAGATTCAATTACCGAAAAACATTAAAGGAGCGAGTATTAGTTTACATACAAAATCAAATAAAATAAGGAATTTAAAATTATTTGATTACTCCCACTATTTTATTCAAAATAATAGCCCTCAATATTAAATCCAGAAATTATCAAATAATTTCCTAGTGGGCCAAGATCCCATTTAAAATTAATTGATCTTGAGTTTGCTCAATAAACCAACTAAATTTAAATTAAGTAGATAACATCTTTGTCAATCATATCTTAGGTAACTCTTAGAACTACTAGATGACGACTTTTTTTCCAAAATAAATCATATATATTATTCCTAATCTTGCCTCTAAATCCACACGATCATGAGTGTGCTCATCCAAATCATATAACTTTAGTTAAGTAGGACCCATTAATTTAAGATAAAACATATCTAAGTTAAAGTAACCCTAAGTTTACTCAACAAGCTAAGCAAAAAACAAAACTCTGGTTTCATACTTAAATAATAGAAGGCAACTATTACGTTCCTAAATTGTACTTAATATTTAATTGAGGGATTTAAAATTTCAAGAAATTTTTTCTCATCAAAATAATATAATCCCATTTTATTTATAATTTCAAACATAATCTAATTATGAAAGAAATTATTCAAAACATTTGCTTGATTCTAATTATTGATTTGATAAATAATTTAATTTAATAATTCAACTCTTGAAAATTTAAACTAAATTCCAAAATATTCCTAATAAAAATTACCCTTGAAAATAATTTTCAAATATTAAAAAACCCTTTTTTCAATTTCATTAGGAATATAAACTAATTTAATTTCCATTAAATTAATTTAAGTGAAATTAAGGTTTGAAAATCATTAAAATTAAACAGAAAAAGAAGTGAGGTTGTGCACGCGTCAGAGCCTTACTATTACACGCGCCACACAGTCAATGGGTAGCACTAACTACTGCATGCGTCAGTCACGTCAGCTATTGGGTACGTGTCTCACACAAACCGATCGTCTTCCTGAGAATGGCTCCCACTTTTCCCAACTACCCCACGTTTCTCTGACCAGTGTTTCTCACAATTCTGAACCGTTGCCTCTCACGTTTCTCAACCGCTGTCTCCCTCTATCGTCATCTGGTCTCCATCGTCCCTTACCTTCGTCGTTTGCTTCCATATATGGGCGATAGTTGCCCATTTGCCACAGATTTTCACAATCACCAATGACGAGCTGCTGGTTTGTCTTTCACCAGTGGTAGTTTAAGCCACTGTTGACTGAATGAACAAACTCAAGTTTTTCATCAAGGTTTTTCAAATCCAGTAGTTGTGAACTAAAAGCAAAAAAGGGAACAATCGTGAAACTATTTTCCACAAACAAATAATAGTCACATGGAGCAGTAGAATAAAACAAATTCAAAATCAAATTTCAAAAGGCAAAACACATAGGCAATAAAATTGCCACTGTAGACCAAAATACAAAAACATGCAAAGAACATGCTTTTTTTTAGACCCCATAACTTAAGAACAAAGGTTATAATCGTGTATACAATTTTCCATACACAACACCACTATGGCAATACGTATATACATGCACTCAAACGTTTTGTTTTTAGAACGCATGAACAAAGTGGAAAATCAAATTTTTCAGAAAGCAAAATATGAACAGCCACGGAGAATAGACAAAATAGTGGTATAATAACCTTAATTTTTATCAAAACCAATAACAATCAAGCGTCTAATTCAAGTTAAACAATTAAAGGAGGCTCTGATATCACTATTAGAAACCAACCATGATCGAATCACAGAGGTAGTGGAAAATAAAATTTTTTATGGTTTCCAATTGGATCATGATAATTGAGTAACTTGAATAATAAAACATGAATCATAAAGTAAGAAATCGTACCTAATTCACTTTTCCTATTGAAATCCTTTGAAAGCTTTTCCGATTTGTCAATAACGAGCTGTTCACTTATTCAGCCTTTGATAGTATCTACATAGTAGCTTCTCAACACTTTAAAAGGAAATAAGCAGGAGTGCTAGCTCCCTGATGCTTTCTTCTTATTTATAGAAAAAGCATTAGGGTTTTGTAATTTGTATTAAAATTAAATTTCCTTAATTATAATTAAAGTCATACTCTAATTATAATTAATTTAATTTTAACAAAATCAAACATCTCATATTTGATCCCTAGAGTTTCTCAAATTTTATAATTAAATTTAACTTAATTAAAATTTGTTTTTCCTTTACAAGCTACTCTTTATTAGGTGACCCCGTTAGGTTCATAATATATTGGCAATGATTATAAATTCTAATTCTAATTCACAATTAGAATCAGATAAATTAAAACTTTTTTAATTTATTTTTAATTCTCCAATGAAACAATTTATAATCATAGATCAATATTGACATCTAGCAACAAATCATGACCACCCAAATATTATAAATGTCAAAGTAGTTTGACTTAACCTATTCACACATGGTTATGATGTAATTTTCATCCTTTCAATGTCTAATGCTCCAATTTGATAGAGTATGGATACAGTGTCTACTCTTTTCATCCAATCATATTCGTTCTTGCTAATTAGTAATTAATTTATAATTGATATTTGAAAACGTCTTTTCAAATGTCAATTTACTCTAGATAGAGAATTCTATAAATCACTACTAATTGATAATATTAAATTGCAACCAACCGATTGGCTGCAAGGTTATAAACTAATAGTATTATCTAATAAACTTCAAGAAGATATATAACACAGAAACTTCTACGAGATGTTTCATAAGCAGAATATGCCACTTCATTCATCTTGTTTTGTATAGTATTTTGACTATATATGCGGACAAAAAAAAAGTTAGATGGATACATGTTTGCAAGTCACCCATTTATCATAAGAACTTTAATTCACATATTCAAACATATGCAGCAAATGAACTTGAGGTAGCTAATAATATTGGAGAAAAGAAATAATTCGGTTTATATCGAAACAAGTTGTAAATGTTGTTGTTCCTCATACAGGTAATATATTAAAAGCCTCAAATTTCTTGTACATTTACAGACACTAACAAAGAAATAGAAAAGAAAATCTTATATAAGAAAACATTTATTTTTCATATTTGTTGATATGCGAATAGTAGAACCTCTAATTTAGCAACAAAGAAAACCCATTGGAGTAAACTTATGCCTCCAAGATCAAATGGTCCACTTAAACTCCGTAGTTAAGATATTTTTCAATACTGTTAATTATATTTCATTATTACACATTAGATTTTAAAATATTTCAAATAGAAGAAATAAATAATTCTCTCTTTCTTTCTTTCTTGATTCTAAGTTGAAAAGAAATGAAAAACAAATCATGCCCAATACTATTACTAAGCTGGTACACAATATAATTCAGTAGCATATATCTTAGTGTTGGAGCCTGAAAAGATTATATGAGAGGAGCTAAAGTACCACATTCAAGGCATTGAGGGCCTGTTTGGTTGGATGCTAATTAATGGAATGGAATAGAACGAAACGAAACGAAACGGTTTGTAATGAAATGGAATGTAATATAGTAAAAAGTTGTTTGGGAGGGATAGAAGGGTTCATAATGTAATGTAGTGAAATGTTGTTTGGAAGATGGATAAAATGGAATGTAGTGTATAATAAATGACTATTATAACCCTGATATTAAAACGGTTGTTGTAAGAGGTTTAACGCTATGGTTTTAAAACAGAAATAATGTCCAATTAAAAAGTCACAATTCAAGTCACAACCGTGACAAATATTTTTTTATATTTTCTATTTTAAAATAATAAAATTTTTAATAAAATTTTATTATTTTATTATTAATAATATACAATTTATTATTAATTATATAAAATATTATTATTAATTATTTAATAAATTTTATTCTATTATATGTGATTTA
>JAOQMS010000178.1:7311456-7322897 GCA_027563885.1 Erythroxylum longipes
TGCCCTCAATTTCCTCTCATGCATTCTTTCCATAAGCTCTTATGCTTAATTTGATGGAAAATGTTATGGGGCCGACAAAATTTCTTTCTCTAGATCCCCATGCAAGAATACGGTTTTTACATTAAGATGCTCCAACTCAAGATTCAAGCTGGCTACTAGACCTAGCACAACTTGAATAGAACTCATTTTCACAACTGGTGAAAAAATCTCATCAAAATCAATACCTTTCTTCTGCGTGAAACCTTTGACGACCAATCTAGCTTTGTATCTCACTAGGTTACCGTCACCTTTCTTCAGCTGGTAAGCCCATTTGTTCTTGAGTGTTCTCTTCCCTTTTGGAAGTTCCATCAGCTCGTACGTGTCATTCTTCTTTAAAGAATTCATCTCCTTTTGCATCGCCTTTATCCAACAATCTCTATCTCTGCAAGATTACACAGCTTGGAAGCTCTCTGGCTCCCTTTCATCAGTAATCAAAATATAATTAGAATTAGGGTACCTTGTAGATGGATGACGTTCTCTGGTTGACCTTCTCAGTTGAGGTTCAATCCCTTCCGGTGGAATGGGGTTTTCTGGCTCCCCCTGCTCAATACCTTCTACATTAGCATCATCATTTACAACTGTATCTTGGTCCCCCATGACCGGCTCTTCTTCTTCCTGTTCTAATTCTGGCATTCCTCCTTCTGTGGCATCATTTGTTGGAATGCTCATCAGTGTAATATCAACAACACCGCCACTTGTGGATCTTGTATCATCCACAGTTGTATCTTCCATGATCTCATTCTCATGGAATACCACGTCTCGGCTCCTGACAACTTTCTTTTTCACTGGATCCCATAACCTGTAGCCAAACTCTTCATCTCCGTAACCAACAAATATGCAAGGCACTGACTTGTCATCAAGTTTTGATCTTTGCTCCTTTGGAACATGCATGAACGCCTTGTAGCCAAATACCCTAAGGTGAGAGTATGAAATATTTCTACCTGTCCAAACCTTCTCCGGGACTTCGAAGTTCAAAGGCACTGAAGGTAATCGGTTGATTAACTAGATAGAGATGCCAACATCTTCTCCCCAAAATGACTTAGATAGATTAGCCATTTTGAGCATAGATCTGACTCTCTCATCAATGGTACGATTCATCCGTTCATTAACGTCGTTGTACTGTGGTGTACCAGGAACCGTCTTCTCATGCCTGATACCGTGCTTGCTGCAGTAATCTCTAAATTCCCTATAGATATATTCACCTCCATTGTCAGTGCGCAGACACTTTAATGACATTCCAGTCTCTCTTTCCACCATTGCGTAGAACTGCTAGAAGTGTTGGAATACCTGATCCTTTGTGCACAACAAATATATCCATATTTTCTGTGAGAAATCATCAATAAAGGTAAGAAAGTATTTGTTACCTCCAAGAGATTCCACTTCCGTAGGACCACATACATCAGAGTGCACCAACTCCAACTTGTTGTCTCTCCATCTAGAGCTCTTCTGAAATGACACACGATGTTGCTTCCTAAATAAACAATAATCACAAGGGTTTATTTTTCCATTAGCTAGTGGAATGAGGGACTTCTTAGCCAAAATATTAAACCCGTTCTCACTTACGTGCGCTAGTTGCCTGTGCCATAAATGTGGTGAAGCATAATCCTCAATTGTATTCAGTTGACCTGAACATATCACCGCGTGCGTCTTGTACAGTGAGCAGCATAATCTTCCTTTCGCCACCACCAAAGATCCTTTAGTGAGTTTCCAGTTACCGTCACCCATATGATGGTGATAACCTTCCTTGTCCAGTACACTACCAGAAATCAGGTTCAACCGCAGATCAGGAATATGTCGCACATCTTTGAGTATTAATGTGCACCAGACATTGGTCTTCACGCAGATGTTACCGATTCCTACTATTTGGGAGACATTATGATTTCCCATTCTAATAGTGTCAAAGTGTCCTGCTTGATAAGTGGTAAAGTATTTCCTTTTTGGAACACAGTGGTATGAAGCACTGGAGTCTACTATCCACTCATTATCTGCATTTATAACATGACAACAATTTGTATCATGAGAAACTAATGTTACCTCGCCATCTTCCGCCAAAACTGCAGTAATTGTGTTTTTGTCATTGTCCTGATTTCGGTTTGCATTCTCCTTTTTGAGAAGATAACAATTCCTTTTGAGATGACCCGTCTTATTGCAATGGTAACACCGTCTTTTCTCCCTAGACTTGGATCTTTCCCTGAACTTTCCATGCTTTCAACTTCTACTCTTGCTCCGACCACTATTCTTTGTAACAAGGGCTTGTGAACTGGTACTGGCACCGTCCCTTCTTCGCAGTTCTTTGTTGAGTAGTCTATTATTTACCATCGACATCAATATCACACCATTTGGAGCTGAGTTGCTCAGAGATACCACAAGAGTATCCCAACTATCCGGTAAAGATCCCAACAGCAAGCATGCTTGCATCTCGTCATCCAAGGACATACCACTAACTGCTAACTCAGTTACGAGTCCTTCAAAGTTGTTCAGGTGTTGTGTAACTGATCGTCCCTCTGACAACTTCAAGTTTATGACTTTAAGAATCATGAACACCTTTCCTTGAGCATTCATAGCCTCGTACATACCTTTTAATTTCTTCCAGAGAACTTGGGGATCTTTTTCAGTACTTACATGGTTGTATAGGCTTGTGTCTATCCATTAGCGTACTGTACCCAATTTCTGCTTCTTTAACTTGTCCCACTGCTTCTCGGCCATATCCTTTGGCTTAGCACCGTCACCTTCAATTGGATCGTATAGATCTTTGCAATTAAGGTAGTCTTCTATTCTGGATTTCCACATCGAGTAATTTGAATCTGTCAACTTGATCATTGCCCCATCGTTCGCCATGTCAAACTCCTAGATCAGTTTAACCAAGAGCTCTGATACCAATTGTTGGGATTTATGCTCCTATTTTTCGAGTGAGCCCAATAATTAGTGAAGTGAACCTATTCGGTAATACCCAAGAAAGATCACAATAATCTCCTAGACGGTATTACCATTCCATGTAAAATCCCAAGATAGGCCGGAGGGGTCATAGACGGTCCCACTTAAAACCTGACCTCCTTAACAGAAATTACGTGCACGGTGTATTTATCATAACTTAACCTGCAGTGGAATGCCTCCAATAATTACTGGACGATCAAATCCACCAAAAATAATAACCATAGTAAAAATGAATAAGTACCGTAAATGCAAGATAAAATAGGGACACCAAGATTTACATGGAAAACCCCTACATAATTAGAGGAAAAAAACCACGGGACCGAGCCTGTAAAATTTTCACTATATGTGTAGAGAAAATTTCTTACAATCACTCAAATTTCTCACCCACTAGAATATAATCACAATTCTAACAACTCTCAAATTTTACCACTCTATTTTTACCTCACATCTCTATGTGGATGTGATTCAGAGCATAAAATTAACTCAAAACACTCTCTCTTTATAAGCTTTGTTACTTTCCTTTCTTCAGCTCTAGAATGCTGCAAGACTCAAGCCTATTTATAGGCTCCAAACAACATGACTTTGTGGCTTCACATTAGGCCACATCTCCAGCCAACCAAAATACCACAAAACCAAAAAAAGAGAAACGCAACAACCTATGTCTTCCACCATTTGTGCCCATTGTCGTGAGATGTTGGGATGATGAGCACCACTTTTGCTTTTTATTTAGTGGTTGGACCCATCACATAGTTTCGATTTTGACTTGGCTTTGGCTTCCTTGTCGTTGGGGGAGTTGATAATGTGCTCCGGCTTAATACCCATAAGGTACAGGAATTTCGATTACAGACTATAGGACAGTGAATGACGGGAAGACACTGAATTCAAAATCATTCAGGGAGGCCATTTACAGGATTTAGCATCTGAGGAGGAGAGAGGTACCCCACGTTATATACCCCATGGAGTGTTCTTAACTGGGAGCTTCAACCTCACCAATCACATGACTCTCTACTTGGCGAAAGGTGCTGTTATTAAAGCTACTAAGGTAAACTTTGCTCTTTGATTACTTTCTTATTCATGTCTTTGACTATTGAGGACTTCTCACTTTAGTATCTAGTCGTTGCTTTCTTCTTCTTGACTGTGTTTGATTTTTCCCCCTTATTTTATTCTTTTTGAATGTGTTTGATTTTTAAACCACAACAATTATAGATATTTTAGTATTTTTATTAGTTATTCGTTTGTCATTCTAAATTTACGTTTTCAAATCAAACATTGCATTACATTATCTTTAGAAAATTTTAAGAATAAAACAAACTAAATAATACATATTATATATATTCTTCATCTATTCTATTTCTAAAGAATCAACATTCTATTCCTTATCTATTTGTGCAGGTGAACTAAATACCCTGTAAAAGTTTTATATTGTATTATATATATATATATATATAATTTAACATATATATTAAATACAAGTGAAATTAAAATAAAAGAGAAATAAAAAACTAGAAGCTTCATTATATGATATATTCACTCAAATTGCAATGGCTTTAATTTTTATTTGGTAGAAAGTTCTCTCTCATTAATGAAAGTCTCGTTATCGTCATCATTCAAGTTAAATATCTGAATGTTACATGAATACTTTCTCATCTAATATTATTTTCTAAGTAACATTCTTACTCATCTAATATTATTTTCTAAGTAACTCTCATTTATAAAACTTGGTTTCTAATGTACTTTCATAACTTCAATATCAATAATAATAATATTAACAGTAGGTTATATTCCCAATAAATTAAAATTTTAAACATTTAATTAACAAAATTATATTTCTAGCTGACATTACAAATTTGAATAAACTTTAAAATTATTAACATAAAAATATACTTCTAAAATTAACGATAATTTTATGAAATAAAAAAGTTCGATACTAATATGTTTAGCTATAATACAAATTATTTAAAAAAAATTGCTTAAAAAGAATTTTGATTATTGTCAAACATAAAATTCAAAGTAAAAATATTTTTAATTGAAGTAAGAACTATAAAATAATGAAATATTATAATTTGGATTGAAAATATAGTTAGATGACTTTAAAAAGGTGGCGAGGTAGTAGATTAATAATTTTTATAAGCAACGAAAGTCTTAAAAGAGTTAATTAGTCACATGAAATGATTAAAGTAATTATATATAAAAAATATTAATGATTTACTATAGTAATTTGGGTTAACTACAATTGTTCTTTTATGATTTCTTTCCTTTTTACTTTGTTCCTTAAAATTTAAAGAATATCGACTGTCCCTTATACTTAATTATTAATTTCAAGTAACTTTCTTCTGTTAATCTATATCAAATATTTTTTTATAGTTAATAAATTTATTGTTAGACTACCACATTAGCAAAATGATATTATTTAAGAAAGAAAAATAAGTCCTCCCACAAAATTGTTATATATTATTAAGAGAAATTGACAAATTCTATTTAACCTGAAAATATCTTGTGTACTTTGTTGTTCTTTAATTAATAATGTTTTCTTACGTGGCTTAATATCATATCTTTCTATATTCTATTTATTAAATTTAATAATTAAATATAAGAAGAAATTTGATAAATTTTGAATTTAAAAGGTTAAATGAAAAAAGGTTAAATCAACTTTTAAATTGGAATGGAACCATATATATGAACCACGCCTCCTCCAAAATGAACAAATTATAAAATCCAGCAGTCCATTATATTTTATGCGATTAACTAATCCTTAAATATACGAGAATAATTTAAATTTACAATTCATATTTTTCTTCTTTTTTTCATAGAATTGAGTATTATTATACTCCATGGCCTTAAAAAATACACCTTTCTGTTCATCATAATAGTACTCCAACTTGAGTGATTTCTAATTAGAACATTCAATTATTCAATTTAATCTGATTTAAAATTAATAGAATTAATTTTAATTGATTGAATTTTAATTTATTAAAAAAACTAAACTTTGGAACGATATGAGATTCAAAAACTTCTTTCATATATAAAACACTATCGTTCGTACGTTGATGAATCTTGGATGACACTTAAAAGATTCTCAAGACTCAATAAGGACATTATCGAAGGTGAGTTCACAGATTTGTATTAATTTTCAATTTATGAATTTTAAATTATGTTAATATTATTATTATTGTTAAGTGATTATGTGGATTCTTTAAGAAAAATAATAACTAATAATTAAATTGAAGTAAATAAACAAGCCAGATGATCTTTAACGACAAGAGGTAAGACTGTTACGGTTTTAAATAAGCCTACGAAGTTTGCTTAAAGTACCCTTTGGGTTATGAGACCAAAAACTTGTAGCTATATATTTTATATTTCCTCATTAACAGTAAATTCTACACGCCAAATAACCGTCAGCTAGTAATGTTTATGCAATTTTAGAACCAATATGCATAAAGATGTTTACGCAATTTTAGAACTATTGACAATTTTTCTCTTATACGTTGATGGCCTATGTTTCTTCACAAACCCTTCTCGAACGGTATCAAGTGTTTTAAAATATGGCTAAAAAGTAACTAAGCTTAAAGATCTCCGTCTAGAAGTAGAGTTTCAACGATACTAAACTTGTCATATAATGCTTGTGATAATTTTACCAAGGATTAAAGTAAGACTCCGAACAAATCATTATGACCGTCTGTAAGCTCTTTTAGGGTTGGTTTTATAACTTTTATTTATGTGTTTATTATATTAAAAAAATACTGAATTATGTAAGTACTTCAAATTTACAAATAACGTTTTGCTATGAAATATAAGGTCACTAAGAACCTTAGACGTGAAAGATTCAGTTCACACCATAGCATTGTCATTATACTGCGACCCGTGTAATAATGTTAGCTAAAAATTCTCCGTTATTCTAAATTAGAGAGCTCATTTGCAGCCCAGAACCAAGAAATCTGGCCTGACTACATCTCACCATTTAGTGGCTAAAACTCAAGCGAATTACAGCGGTAATATCATGGCATAGAAGTTCCTTTGCCGACACCACATTTAAATATGACCGCACCCATATGTTTGCCTAAGAATGTGATCAACCCAGCCACCCTCATTTACAGTAAGGGGAAAAGAAAAAAGAAGCAAAGCGCTTACTCCCATCTTTATCAGAAAGCAAATACCAAAAACAAATCATAACGACTCCTTTTACAGTACGGTGTAAACTGGAACCTAAATTTCCAATGTTTGAGTAATATGCTTGACAGATGAGAACGTCCACAGAAACAAAGGCAACATTTCCTAAACCTATTCCATCTAACGAAGGTAAATAACAAGAACAGATCCCTGCACCTATCGAATCCTAGCATGAAATAAATCTTAGAGATTCCGAAGAGCATCTGATCTACGGGCAGAACACTAGAGATCATGTCAAGTGCAGTCTATTATACAGTAAGTGCTCCTTCTTAGAGAAATAAAATCTCTTTTCTGAAGAAGATTATAGGATGAGCAACAGAACCAAAAAGTGCGAGTGCATTATGAAAAGACAATAACAGTACACCTTACTAGGCAAGAGGGTGCCCACATCCATTTCTTACCAAGTCCTGGGCATCTTACTCAATCAGAATGATAACTACTTGTTCGGTATCAGTCTTACAGTAGAATTGAATTGAATTCCAAGGATTGAATAAATCCAGCTAGTTTGTAAATTTCAGTTTTTATGTGGATACTTTTAACGAAAAGCAGAATACAATTGAAATGTTTCGTTAGCTAAGTGTAACCAATTCGATTTGCAATTTACTTAACTATGGTCAACAATTAACCATTCAATATTTGATAATACTCAGAAAGTAATCATCTCTCAACCACGAGTCATCATTTGCTACCAATACTGAATCCATCATAGAATACACAAAACAAATCTCACAGATAATAGGAACAAACAAAATTCGTCCAAAGAAAGAACATAAGAATCCAGTAGCAGACACTTATCTCAAGCAGCAAAAAGTGGATACAGCCATCGCATCTTTAATCCTTACTCTTGAGCCTCTCCAAGCGCTGATTCAACTGTTCGATCCTAACCACCAAATTAGTGATGGAATAGAGCAGCCAGTAGAAGATGAGCGCCGCGGCGATCAAGAGCGCGTTCCTCTGGCTCTTCATGATGGACTTCTGATGGCGGAGGTGCTCCGACGGAGTGCACGATTCCCCGTCGCAACTTGGCCGCGTCTCGTACTTCCAGTAGATGTCCATGAGGAGGAAGAGGCAGAAGGGAACCACCGAGAGGAATGGTTTCAGGAGGTTGCGCGTGACAGCGATCAGGCCCTTGCGGAGGCCGTCGAGGCCTGGGATTGTGAGGAGGAGCACCATGATCGCCTCTGCACCTGCGGCATAGCCTAGCACAACCCATTCCAACGCCATGTCGCTTTGATCAAAAGCTCGGAACCCTAGATCTGAATCGTTGAATTTTCAGGTTTTGGTTTTGTGCGTTTTCTTTTCTTAGGGACTAAGAACTTTGATTTGCGTGAAGAACGAGAATAAGGAGGACGAGAGATGGGGGATGCTTTGGTGACAGGTTGAGACGAGGACGTGTTGACTGTCCTGAATCTAGACCGTAGGATTAGTGAACCTGGTGATTGTGTAACCATCTAATGGACTTTGGGTTGGACCTTGACATCCTTTGGAGATTTTAATATTGGGTCACAAGTCCAAACAAGAAAATATTATTAATAAATGAGTTGTTGGATCTAGCCCAGTATATTGCTCAGGCCTTACTGTTCCTTCACCATTCAATAACTTGCGTTCACCACTTTCTCACATTAGCTTACAAAACGTAGAATCTGTAGAGAAGCTCACATGAACAAGTTTAATAATAAATTTAAAGAAACTAGGTTTGGAGTTAAATTAACTTGTCCTTCTTGAGTGTGTTTCTATAAACTTTTGAAATAAAAAAGTCTCTGTTTTAATAATAGAAGAACATGCAATTCCTATTCTCTATGTGTGTAAGAATATGAGTCACCAATTTAAAGAAAATATTAAACTTGATTCATGTGAAGAGGTCCAGACTCTCAGGGTCTAATAAACTTACGTACTTAATTTTTGTACATATTGAATAAACACTCAGCAATAATATATTCAATATAAATAGTCGTTAAGGAGTCTTATGTGATTTGAATCCAAGATTTAATGCTCGAAGTAACCTCCTCTAATCACTTGGAAGTAACCCTAAGGGGCAATATGTAAATTTAAGATTGTTACGTCTGAGTTTAAGCCAACTTTGTTTGGTATATGATATACCATCATTTATTGACAAGGCCAACTATCTAAGTTCATTTTCAGACCAAGGCTAAATCAATATATACAAATTCACAATCATCCAATATATTTCAAAATAATTTAAAACATATTTAACAAACAAAATCAATCTTTAGAAGCTAAATAAAGTAATATTAATTTACAATTAAAATAATATCTATCAATTTAAGACTTTTGAATCTAGCTATATGTGTCTCACGATTACACATATCTTGAATTTTCGTACTCCTCTTTGATCTTCTCACATGAAATCAAATGTAATATAAAAGTATATATTAAACATAAAAATGATTAAAAAAAATAACAAGGAAAGAACTATCTCAGGTGACGGTTGGTTCATATGGGAGAATGAGAATAAGAATGTGAATGAATATGATGAAGAATGAGAATGGATATAAGCATCATAATTATGATGATTGATTAAGAGGAAGGAATGATTACCATTACTATTAATAGTAGTTGGTTTGTTAAAAATATTGAGAAATAAAAATTTATTAAAAATTTTAAAAATAGAAGTGTATTAAAATTTTGGCTTGTTAAAAATATTAAGAAATAAAAATTTATTAAATTTTTTAAAAATAGAAGTGTATTAAAATTTTGTTTTACATCAAATTTTAATATATTTTTATTAATTATATTTAATTTCTAAAAAGAGAATAATATAATTAATTAACTATATTATAATTAATTCATTAATTATATTTTAATTAATTAATTATATTGTAATTAAGTATATTGTAATTAATTATATTTTAATTAATTAATTATATTTAATTAAAAAGAAAAAAATGTATGTCAGAGGCGTGACAAGAGGTTTGACACCTCTTGTCACCGACGTGATAACCTTTGTCATGTCGGTGACACTTACTCAGCCCAAGAAATGAAACTCATTCCTTTGATATATGAAGGGTATGGATGATTCCCCGAAAGTGAGATATGCTCTATAATCATAATATAAAACCAATCACCTTTATTTATTCCATACCTATTGACTCATTTCCAAACCTATAAACCAAGCACCCTTCATTGTCTTTATATATACATATCCCTATCATTAGCTCTTACTTATAACAACATCAACACAGGTCATGAGAATAACTTACTCTATAAATATTCTATAATATGTCACAAGTAAATATAAAATGTGTTAATACTCAAATGACATATAAAGGAAGGATGAATTGTATGTTTACTTATTGACCTATTTAAAATTCTAATGAATGAATTACTCACTCACTTTATGAATGATTATTAATAATTTGATAAATGAGAACTATAATAATAATAAAAGTGAGTATGAAAAGAAATATAAAATTGATTCATTAATAATGTGACCAAATAATTATTGCTCTACATATACTATTTAAGTTTCACTAAGAAATTCAATCTCTTTTTCATTCAATTGGTGAGTGAAGAAATTCTTGCCACAACTTTTTTTTTCTACAATATCCCTTTACAATCATCTTAATTCATCAATGATAAGGAGAAAATATTTATAAATATTGTTCAATATTAAGATGAATCCCCATAATATGTATCATACTAACAATTACATAACTATATACAACCTAGAATTTCCCTTGTTTACTCACAACAATAAACTAGGCTCAGTATATGTTTATGTGATGCATATATATACTCTTTAGCCTTTCAAGGCTTTTAACTAACTCTTTAATATACCAAAACATCTTCTTACATCTTAGATGTTGTCTATTTATGCCCAAAACACTTCAAATAGTCATTAGATATATAAACCAATTGTTTCTAGATATGATCAAATAGCTAACCAAATGCCTTCAACTAGTTGAAGTATGTTTCACAAGGGTATTGACTAATTGATCACTTCAAAATATAGAATCCACTTTATTATGCCCGTAATTGTTCCAAACATCGACTTTTCAGCCACAATCCTCTAGCTAATCGGATATCCATTAGTTGACCAATCGACTAATCAATGACAAATGATCAATTATATAACTTTTTGTTCCTATAGTGACCTACTTGACAAAAACCTTTAGGCTAATTGAACTCATGCAGAAAACAATTAAAAATTTAACTCTTAAGTGTTTAAAAAAAAAACACTTGTTTTGACAAAAACTTGATTTAAGACTATTTCAAAAGTTCTATAAAATTCTATTTAAAGGCATTTTTTAAAAATTTAAAATAAATTTTATCTTGATTAT
>JAOQMS010000178.1:7338674-7372964 GCA_027563885.1 Erythroxylum longipes
ACTTTTCTAATGGTATGTCTTAAAATTCCATTATAATTCAATAATTAACAAACGAGAATATTATTCAATTATTAGAGAGTGAAAAATTCATACATATATTGATAATAATGTTAGGTATACATACAAGAGGAAAGGCTGAAATACAGCCAAGAAAAAGAAATAATTGCTGCTGTAACAAACTGTAACAAACTAACTGATCTATTTAATAGAAATGTATTTTAATATCCCCCCTTAAGTTGGATCACAAAGATGAATGTCTTTGAGATCTAACTTGGATCGCAATCGATTAAAACGGGGAAATAGTAAAGACTTTGTAAATATATCTGCAACCTGGTCTTGAGAAGAAATATGTAAAGCACAGAAGAACCCTTTCTTTACTTCATTCCGTACGATATGACAATCAATATTTAGATGTTTCGTTCTCTCATGAAACACTAGATTTGAAGCAATATGTAACACAGCTTGGTTGTCACACCATAAGGGAATAAGAAGCTGTAAGAGAGCCAGAATAATTCAACTACAGTCGAAGCCATTGAGCGATACTCAGCTTCAGCTGAGCTTCTTGCCACCGTCGTCTGCTTCTTTGTCTTCCATGATATCGAACTAGTGCCAAGAAAAACACAAAATCCAGTAAGTGACACGCGTGAATCAATGCACGATCTCCAGTCTGCATCACAATAAGCTCAAAGCTTCAAGTCATTGTTTACTGGAAAAAATATTCCAATAGATGGCGTTCCCTTCAAATATCTCAACAGATGTAGCGCCAATTGTCAATGTACATCATTCGGAGTATTAATAAACTAGTTTAATTGCTGAACAACGTAGGCAATATCAAGCCTACTAAAACCCAGATATAAAAATCTCCCAACTAGCCTTCTGTATCTTGTGTTATTTTCCAACAAGTTTCCTTGTTTTGCCGTAATCTTAACTCCTTCTGGCAATGGAGTTCTGACCGGTTTTGCCCCAACTAAACCAGTATCTTGAAGTAAATCTAAATCATACTTCCGTTGATTAACATATATCCCTTCAGAAGATCTTGCGATTTCCAAACCCAAAAAATACTTAGCTTGGCCGAGGTCTTTAATTGGTAACTTAGCATCCAAAAACCGCTTAACCTTCAATATTTCCTCTTCAGAATTTCCACTGATGAGTAAGTAATCGACATACATTAACAAGGCCAAAAACACTTCTTCATGTTGAAAAATAAAAAGACAATAATCATGGGATGATTGCTGAAATCCGTAAGACTCTAGACTTGAAGTAAGCTGCGAGTTCCATTGTCTTGATGCCTGCTACAATCCGTATAAGGATTTAACCAATTTGCAAACTTGGTTTTGCTTCCCTTCATGATAACCTTCTGGTGGTAACATATAAATGTCTTCCTCTAATGTTCCATGCAAAAAAGCGTTGTTAATATCCACTTGATGAAGAGACCAATTTCTTGCTGCTACAATGCTTAAGAAGACCCCTTACTGTCACAACCTTCGCCAAAGGAGAAAAAACATCATTGTAATCAACATTATGGATATGGTCATATCCCTTGGCAATTAACTGTGCTTTGTATCTATCGACACTTCCATCTGGATTAAGTTTAAGCTTAAACACCCATTTACAACCGATAGCCATTTTATTCTCTAGAAGATCAGTCATATACCAAGTCCTATTATTTAGGGCTTCAATTTCAGCATTCATGGCCGCTACCTATTCAGGAGAAGTGCTTGCCTCCATATAACTTCTTGGTTCTTTTTGAGAAGAGACTTGAGCCAAAAATGCCACATACTCAGAATTTAACTTTGTCTGTTGCACATAAGGAAATGTTAAGGGTGTGTGATCATTTGGTGTAACAACATTAGAGCCCAAAGTGTGATGATTACATGTCACATTATTGAAATCAGTCAGCCAACCAGGTCTTCGCACTTGTCTGCGTCTCCTCACGTATACCTCACGTTGATCTTCTGTAATTCTTACTGGTTCTGCTATAGATGACTGTGATGCACTTATATTCGCCCCTACAAGATTGTTAGATATAGAAGAAGCATGTGCCAAGTCATTAGAGTTAGAATGAGATGATTGGATAGGGGTGATAGGTAAAGGTAAGGGTGTTTGATCAGAGGGAAAAAAAGAATGACTAACAGGATCTGTTGCTAAGCAAGTAAATATGTTTTCATAAAATACGATGTCTCTGCTTACTCTTATAATATTGGTATCCAAATCATAAATTTTATAGCCTTTACTCCCTACCATATACCCCAAAAATACCCCTTTATAGGCCCTCACTTCCAATTTGTCTTTTCTTGGAAAAACATTCGAGATGTAGCATAGACAGCCAAACACCTTCAACACACTCAAATCTGGCTCTTTGTCATATAACACCTCATAAGGCGATTTTCCTTTTAGAACCACGGAAGGTAATATGTTGATGAGATGAGTAGCATGTAGGAACGCTTCTCCCCAAAATTTTCAAGGTAACCCGGATTGATAAAGCAAACCTCTAGTTATTTCTGCCAGCTGTCTATGTTTTCTCTTAACCCTGCCATTCTGCTATGGCGTATAGGTGCATGTATTTTGGTGTATAATTCTCTCATCATCAAATATGCTTTGACATTCTGAGCTTAAAAATTCGCTGTCATTGTTGGTTCTCACAAACTTCACACGTCGATTATGCTGTGTCTTTATTTGGTTTAAGAATCTTCAAAACGCAATAGGAACTTGATCCTTATTCTTCAACAGAAAAGTCCAAAGACTTCTACTATGATCATCTAGTATAGTCAAAACAAATATGTGACCTGTAATTGATGATTCATGATAGGAACCCCACACATCCATATGAAGTAACTCAAAAAAATTTGCACTATGTGATTCACTCAAAGGAAAAGGTTTTCTCGTTTGTTTGGACTTTGCACACACATCACATGCATCAATCTGGAAATCAGAAACGTTTATTAATGATTTCAATCTATTCATGACAGCTATACTCGGATGGCCAAACCTCATGTGCCATAAGTTTACATCATCTAAAACCAATTTAACAGAGTCATCGTATACATGAATATCAGTATTTTTATTTCCTATAACATTGCAAACAAGATCCTGCTTCATTAAAGGTATGAATGTCTTTATGGTTTCATGTAAGAAAGAATGGTCATTGAGTATATAAAGATTGCCAATAGTCTTCCCAATGGCAAGTACTTTATCATTCTTTGGGTCCTGTAACGCACAAAAATGTTTGTAAAATATGAAAAAAAAGGTTGTGAGTCTTGGTTAGTTTACAAACAGAAAGCAAAGTGTGTTGGAAAGTAGGGACATATAGCACATTGTTGAGAATAAGTATAGAGGCCAGATTTACAATTCCATGAGATTTTACGATCATAAACTTTCCATCTGGTATGTGCACTGTGTTATTATATGGAATCGGTTTGAGATTGATTAAAAACTCTTCATTGGCACAAATGTGATTGCTTGCCCTTGTATTCACTATCCAACATGACTTAGCATCACAATTTCTATAGAGAGAAGTAGCAAGATTACTTGAAAAATCCTTCACAAAATTTGTTGAATCAACTTCTGTTTGTTTCCCTTTCAAGATTCGAGAAACTTCCTTCTAAATCAAGTCCTTCATGTGGAGCCTACTCTCAACTTGTAAAGAAACATCATCATCAAATCGAGTATAAGCTGCATTGGCTCTGTTAAACACCTTCTCCTTTTGCTTTTTCTTCAAATCTTTGTACCGATCTGGATAGCCAACTATTTTAAAACACGTTTACCTAGTATGGCCTTCAGACTTACAGTGAGAGCAGAATTTATCTTCCTTCTTATCCTTTTGCTTCTTGAAGTCTTGCTTGGTTTTCACCTTATTGTTTGCGTACATAGCACTACTTTCGATTCCTTCATTTTCCTTTACAGCTATCTCCTTTTGTTTTTCAATTGTGAGTATCATTGAGTAAACCTTGTCAAGATTCGGCATCGGCTCCATGAGAGTGATTTGATTCACCACTGCTTCATATCCATCGCTCAATCCGAGAAGAAATTATAATATCTTCTCTGATTCATTCAGTTCTTCAATCTTCTTTATTGCTCCACATGTACAGCCACATGTGCATCGAGGCACAGAAATAACTCCATTCAAGGGATCCCATAACTTGCTTAATTTTGTAAAATAAACGGAGACTGAATCAGATCCTTGATCCATCCCGCTCATTTCTCTTTTAATCTGAAAACGTAGAGGGCCATTGGAAACTCCAAATCTCCTCTCTAGATTGTCCCATAATTCTTTTGTAGACGTAGCGTACACAAAAGATTCTTGCAGTTCTTTTGATAAAGAACTCAAGATCCAAGATATGACCATGGCATTGGCCTCACACCAATCCTCAAAATCATCATTAGTCTCTAAAGGTTCTTTGATTTTTCCATTCACAGAACCTAGTTTTCTTTTTGCTGCCAAAGCTATCTTCATAGCTCGACTCCATGTCATGTAATTCATTCCATTCAACGGAGCTGTAACCAAAGATGCTCCTGGATTATCTGATCCATGTAGCGTCAATGGACCTCTATTCTGTCTTTGCTCATTTGCCATTATCACTAGATCAATCAATCACAAGTAAAAGAAAAAAAATGGAGAAAAGTAGAAGGAAATCACATAGAAATGGAAAAAAATACTTCCAGAAGAAGAAAGTTCAAGGAAAAAAATTAACAAGGAAAACTTTCTTAGTTGGCTCTGATACCATATTCAATTATTAGAGAGTGAAAAATTCATATATATATATATATTGATAATAATGTTAGGTATACATACAAGAGGAAAGGTTGAGATACAACCAAGAAAAGAAATAACTGCTGCTGTAACAAACTGTAACAAACTCTAACAAACTAACTGATTGATATAACAGAAATGTATTTCAATAAATATACATTCTACTGCATTACTTTCAATGTTTTGGAAGAAGAATACATAAAAATAAAGTTTACTGACAAAAGATATGTAAAAAGATCTGTTCGTTAAATCATAGGAACATCTAAAACTTAATTACCAAAAGAGCTTTCAGAAACTATGCAATTTATTCACCTAAGGAATTATTTAATTCACATTAAACATGAATACAAATGTCTGCTTGTTAACGTTGATGATGCTAATATTGTCAGCTCATGAACCATAGTTTCTTATCATAATTAATATGATTTTTTTTTCCTTTTTAGGGATTTTCTCTGCTAAAATATTAATTTATTTGTTCCTGTCACATCCATTTTCTCAAGTCTCAATTATTGAGATAGACTTGAAAAGTATCACCGTCTATGTGGCTATATATGGTGACATAGAACTTGTACCGCATGTGGTACAATTTATATTGTTTAGGGATCTTCATTACTCTTCTTGTTTTGCAATATTAATCTTTTCTTATATAATAATTTCGAATGTGATGGATTTATAATTAATATTTCAATTAAAATTTGAAGTTTTAAATTTTATTTCCAGAGGAAAGAACTCTTAAAACAGATCCCTCACGGGTCTTGAAGAACATGGCTCCCGAAAACTCGTAACACGATAAGGTTTCTATGTACTTGTCAATGGAGCTTAGGGAAGTATGTTGTGGAGGAGCTACAAATGGTTGTTCCATCAAAGAAACAATATACAAAACGAAGGAAGCTAGCCAGCTGGCTAGCAAGGTCGCAATCAATAATTAATAGACCTCCAGTTTTCCACATACTATTTCAAGTCATGCGAGAGAAGAAGGTCACTCGTAGGCCGGCATTGATTCTTTTGGTTTCAAGCTCCGACCAAGTTATTGTCATTTTTCAGTCCAGATAAGGTTCCTCTCCATTCAACTTCTATGGCTTGTTCCTCGGTTATACATACCATTCAGGGTGTGGTCTTCTTAGGTGCCCAACCTTTCTCTCCTGTAACGAAAGAGTGAAATTGTACTAACCAAAATGGAATTTATGCGTTCAGGTGTAATAACGTCAAAAAAAGAAAAAAGATCAGACCCTATCAACTTGCATACATTAATTCCAGGTCAATCTATACAAACTCAGAAGCATATAGTTATCGCGTTTAGAGCTACAAACAAGACAAACATCACGCAATTCCAGCCATCTGAACCGTTATTGGACACCGTTGCATTCCTAGGATACTGGTTGTCCCTCTAGGTACAATTCCAGATTTCTGTGGCTCGTTAATCTGAAGTTCCTCTTCTTGGGGCAAGTAAACCCTCCATAAGAACTGTTACATTCCTCCAAAGCCACAGGCTGCTAATTGACTCAACGAAAACAAGGGGCCAATTAAGGTGCTCCCATATATACTCAAACATCAGTGCTTAGCTCATTGTCATCTCTGTTTAACTTGGTTGACACACACATTAGCATGTCCATTAGTTTACTTACTATGAATTTAATTTCTTCAAATAATTCAAGGCGTATATTCGATGGCACAAGGTTATAGTAGCCATTGTTTTGTTTGCTTCTACACCAAGAAAGTAATGTAAGAATTTTCAATCCTGCAAATAAGATTTATACTAAGTGATATGTGCTTCATTATTACTAATAACAAAAATGTGAAATGAATAAATTAACACTATTGTGAACTATGAAATATCAAACCTCATAAATGATGAGGGTCAAATTCAACCTGGACCAATCTTTGAGAGAATAAAAGTTGTGATAAGTTAGAAAATCACCACCTATTTGTTTATTTGAGATCATATAAAGAACTGAGTAGTTTGCACAATTTGACTTTTTTTTCCTTCTCTTATGCCTAAAGATGATTGCACAAACACCTCTTTCTGTAATTCCTCTTGTGAAAAAGCATTTTTCACATTTAATTGATGTAAATGTCAATTAAGAATTGTTAAGATAGGTAACATACCTTGAAAATGCTCATCTTAGTCTATTACAAGTAACTATACTAAAATCATCCACCAAATCACTTCTTTCCATTTTCTCTTTTTTGGTGCTTTGATACCTTAACAAAATTTAAAAAGAGAAACTGAAAAAAAAGTGACTTCCTTTAATTTTCCCTTTTTGTGCTAGAATACCATTAAGGTAACCCTTGGTCATAGGTAAAAAGATAAACAAGGATTGATTGTAGTTTAGATTCCAGTTATGCTAGCCAAAATACAAGCCTTTCTTCTCTTTGCGGGTATCAACTCTCAAGGCCCACCTTTTGAAAATGATTAATGATGTAAACATAACCATTTTCAGTTATGTTATAAGGACGGTGGATGATAAAGATAGAATAAGCTTTCTATTCAGTCAAGAAAATACTCTATAATTGGTATTTTTTAGGTATCTAACCTAATTGTATATACCAATTGGTTGTTAGTTGGAACCATTCTAAGATTGTCCACAATAGAGAACTGACATTGGAGAGAATAGCCAAATGCTAGTAATCGTGTAATGGAGATAAAGCAATGGGGCAGGTATAGAGGGTAGATAAAGCCTAGAGATGCCATATAGTGGGTTCAGTAAGAGTGTTAGATATGGTGCATAGACCAATATGGTGTTAAGATGTCAAAGAAAGGTGGATGAGGGGAATGCTCAAAGTGATAAGAATAAGATGAAGGTAGTAAAAAAAATTTACATAGAAGAACAATAATTTCATCTAGAGTTTGAGGGGGCGTTCAAGTAATTGAAGTAAAAGATTTCTCAATTTTGGCATAAAGCGGGAAATCCATACTTTGGAGAATGAACAAAGGAATTTGGGTTTTTCAGGATAGGAGTGAGAAGTTGGATTGGCTTTTTAGGTTTTGATAGAAAATCACAAGCACATTGTGATGACCTTTAATATGGTGGACTATGGATTTATAGTAAGAGAACCAATCTTTCCAACGAAATAATTGGTTGTTAGGTAATATTTTCTTGTTGGACTCAAGAATCTTTCAAAAGGACTTGTTATCCATTTCCACCACAAAATGATATAAGATGAGGTGGAAATTAAACTTTTCAATGCCCTTTTTCACTACTAAGATCTCCTTGTAGATTTTATGGTAGTGCTTTTCTGATTCCTTAAACTGGCCACTAGCATGACCAAAATAATGGCATTTCCCATTAACCTCTTCAATTAAGATGGCACCTCAATAATGGTCACTAGCATCTATATGAAGGATGTATTGTCTTTTGTTAAGAATCTTTAAAGGAGTGGATGCTGACTCACCTTTTTTAAGTATTGGACAACCTTGGTTTGATCCTTACTCCATAATGGTGGGTTCTTTCTTAGCAAATTAGATAAGGAATTGGTATAATCGACTACGTATAGGATAAAATCTCTAATGTAACTAATAATTCCAAAAAATTGTTGGATTTGTTTTATGGTGAGATTATTATCAGGAAAATGTAATAACTTACTGGCTATATATAGGCTGGGCTGATAAAATCCGTCGTGAACATTCATTCCCAAAAATTCTATTTGGGTTGTTCTAATGTGACTTTTCTTAGCCAAGAGCATAATCCCATATTGCTTTGTGAGATCCAAAAAGATTGGAGTAGTAACTTATAATCTTTAAGAGTCTTGGAGCATAATAAAATGTCATCAATGTAGATCAAGGCACTAGGTCTTTATCATATCCCTTTAAAATAGTGATAAAGTAATTTTAAGTACAAAGAGCATGGCATTCTATTGATATTGGGCATTAAGGATCCAAAAAGCTATTTTTATATCTTTCTTTTGGGTCTATTCTCAATTGCCAAAAACTATCTTCAAGTCAAACTTTGAAAACTTTTTTGTTTCTTTGAGAAATAGGACTTAAGTATTGATATTTGACAGTGGAAATTTATTATATTGAATGAATGCATTCAGAGGTTTATAATGAATCACTAACCTCCTTTTACCTCTTCTTTATCTACTTGTTTGTTTACATAAAAAGCTTGACTCAGTTTGATTTTATGAGCTCAATTAATCCTTGTTGAAGTAAGATAATACACTCCTCTTGTGTTACCTTCAAGTCATTAGGATTCATTCTAGGATGGGTGACATTGGTAGGGTTGATATCCTCATCTTTCTGAAAGGTAAATGAATGGAGAACTATTGATAATCTCTTAGCATTTCTTACTGAGGAAGTACATGACTAAGTTTAAATATATTAAATATATCAGTATAAGCACTAAAGTTGGGCTCGACATTTAATACCATTAGGGAGAATTTGTAACAGAAATGCCTTGTAATATACATCCATACCAATCGGGGTATCTAGGCTAGGGAGATGACTACCAAAAACTTTTGTCCACACGAATCAATTAGGAAAAAACCTTATCCTTATTTTTCTTCTTATGATAAGCTCAATTTTAAACAAATTTCCATCTGCAATCATAAAATATTTGTTATGGGATACCCATATTTTTGGAGGTAAGATGTTAGACTTCTTAATGGTTTTGCAAGATCCAGTTCCCATATATTTAATAATCTTAATTGGCTTATCATATTTATCTTGGAGTAATAACTGGATATGGACATAAGGATGAGGAATAGTGATAGGTTTTGAGTCTACCTTAAAACAAGGTTGTTGTAGTACGTATAAATTATCATCCTTAGTGTTAACATCTTTATCTACTATATCTTTAGATCACTACAAGAAAAAATTGGTTTTAGCGATAAAATTACTTACAAAAAATACTAAGAAGGAGAAACAATCGTACGCTAAATTTATCGACAAAATCATAGTTTTTGTAGGTAATTTATTGACAAAATTAAAATTTTCATCGGTAAAATTACTGATGGAAATAAAACTTTGTCGCTAAATTTACTGAGGAAATTACAATTTTCGTAACTAAAATTACCTACAGATATTGTAATTCCGTTCTGTCAGTAAATTTAGCGATGGATATAGTGAATCTGTCGGTAAATTTACCTATAGAATACAACCTTGCATTGGTAATTTACCTATGGAAGATTGCTTTCTGTTAGTAATTTACCTACAAAATATAGCATTCCGTTAGTAATTTACTTACGGAAGATAAGTTTCCGTCGGTAATTTACCAATGGTATTTTCAACTCCCATTTCTCACACTCCAACAAATTTTCTGTTGATAATCTATTGATTTTTTTCTACATTTAGTTTCTCAAAATAATATAATCTTGATTAATAATATAATATAAAAATTATATTGATTGATAATATAATATAAAAATTATAATTTACAACAATAAGTATCTTGAAAATAATTGTAAATTAAGTATTCATACAAAAACTTAAGAATAGCAAAACATCAAATACATTCACTTAAGCATCGAAATATTATAAATCTAAGCTATGCAGTTGGTGAAGGCAGATGATCTGACTGCTACGAACTCCTCTTTAACACATTTATTTCATTACGGAGTTGGGCTATGTACTTTATCGACTGTTGCAACTGAGTTGCCAGCCTTTCTACTGTACTCTCAAGTTGAGCGACTCTCTCTTTGGATGCGGACCACATACTGGATCAAGCTATATTGGATGTGGAGGATTACGAATAACATGTGTTTGTAAATGAACCTAAGCTAAAAATCCTTCCATTGCAATCCCTACCACCCATTGCATCAAGATAGGTCTGACTCTCATTAACAGTTTCAGAGTTCTGAGACTGTTAATGCTTTTTTGTATTTGGTCTTATCATAATAATTGTTTATGTTAATAAGTGAAAATTTTTAAGAATTAATATTAAAGAATAAAATTTACATATATTAAGTTGTCTGCATTGGGTATGACGAAGGTCACCCCTTCATGCTTCTTAATGTAGGAGTGCAAAAAGAGCCGACGTAGTTTAGGCTTTTATAGACTTTTCCTGCATTAAAATAAAGTGTTATAAGTGAATTATAATTTACAAAAATTTCGACAGAATTTTCTCTATTTTTATGATATTTATCCCCTGTTAAACAAAAAAATTTTCTCAACAACACGGTCATTCATGAAAACAAACATTTATAATATTATCATTCTCCATAATACACATATTTTTATTCTAAATTTCATACATCAATTTACATTGAAATCAAATTTCATACAGCAAAGTACAAAAATCAGAATATAAGTGTAAAGTTTAGGTACTTACAAGTTTCTTTGCATGCTTCTGGTGGGTTATAGATCCTCCAGTGTGTACGGATATACTCTCTCCGTTCAGTCCTCTATGTTTGTTTGCAAAAGTGAGCTTTGAAATGGAGATTGCCTTGAGCATTGCCCAATACTGCTACTAACGACTCCATATTTCTTTAAATATATAAGGAGGTCGTACACCATTCTTGTGTATCAAACTAAGAAAGTCTTTATAACATGAACAGGCTCGCCTCTCCCATATATTATAAATGACAACATCAAATTTTGAATCCCCAAAAAAAATTTTCTGAAAGAAAAAAAAGAATAACATACTATAAGTACTTACAAACTATAATATTTATCTGATTAATGTATAAAATTAGATAAATAAAAAAGATTAAAGAATTTATATTTTGTACCTAAAACTCCTGATAATAAAAATCCTTTGTCCCTTGAGAGATATTCTTCCATATATAACCCTCCAGTTCTATCATCTCTTTGAAATTGGATGAGATATTTCTGGAGCACGTTTCAGACGGAACTAACCTAATATATAAGCTAATTTAGATCATTTTCAAATTAAAACTTATAACTTCAGTATAAGCCTATAATGTTATTATACATTACAAAATTTTTAGAATTTCACTCACAGATCGTTGACAATTGTGATGCAAGTTCTTCCATCAACTCCTTTAACTCTAGGCTGGAGGCCGCCTCCTTTATCCGTAACGTTTACCCCTTGATATCTCTTTCAGTATAGATTCAGATTCTGGTTTGGGAGTAGGGTTGTTGGATGGTGTAATAGGACTGGTGGGTGGTGCAACAATAGGGCTAATGGATGGTACAAAGACTGTAGGTAGGGAAGGTGATGCCTCATCTGGATGTGCATAGTGGAATGTGCAACACCTAATTCTGTAGCATTTACACCTGATTGACCTGGACATGCATTGGCTCTACCAAATGGTGGTAACCTGACCTTTGGTTGCATCATTTGCTGTTTTTTCTTTTGTGGAATATCTTTAACCCGAAATTCACATTTTATTGATTATTGCACTAATAGAACAATATAAATTAAATATAGCAATATATTATTGATGTAATAATAAATTTATTCATATAATATTCTATTACTTACATAAGTTAATCGCTATCATTACTTTATTATAAATCAAAATCATCATCATCTTCTTTTTTCTGAAGAATTAGAATCAAAGTTAGGCTCCTCTTTAGATCTCTTGCCCTCTGTAGATTCCTCATCCTCTCCAAATGAAGTTTCAACATATTAATTATTTAGATTGTTCTAAGGTTCATTCTCTTCATATGTTACACATGCATTTATTTCATGAATATCTTCTCGAAACGCTTCACTTTCAATTCACTTATTTTCTCCTTTTCCATGTAATTAAAAAATACCTTTAGGTTTTACGTTGAAAACGATCAACCAATCTAACTTATCTCATCTTAAGCTGGGAAAAGGGACATAATATACCTGGGTCACTTGCATTGCCAATATGAAAGGTTTAAATTGTCTAAATCTTCTTCGCTAGTTGATTTCAACTATATTGTATCAGCTATGCACTTTTGTTCCAACATTTGGAGTTGGATCAAACCATTCACACTTAAATATCACACTCTATTTTATTGGCAATGTGGGGTTCTCAATTTCAAGTATCTCAATAATTTTACTATAGTAATCCATCAATGAAAACTCCACTATTTACTGTTGCCATGCAATGACCATGATATTCTATATGAAATTTATATCCATTAACAAAATATACCAGATATGATTTAACAATTCGTAAAGGTTCTTTCGCAATATCACATATGAACTTATTCTTTATTGGATTTTCTAAGGAATACATCAAAAAGAAATTTATCATATTAAATAGTATAATGTCATTTAAACACTTTGATATGATAATTCAACCATTTCAATTATTGCAAGTGAAAAAAAAATTGTTGAACCATCGAGAAAAGTGTCTTTCAACTTCTATTGATATCATCTTGTGCTTTTTTAGGCATTAGCGCATATAACCATTCCTTATATAATCTAAAAACATTATTATATATTTTAATGGTGAACACCACTAACCTCGAAAAACTAAATAATCAATTTCAAAATTAGCTCAAACTTACTGTACGAAAGGTTGAACATCTTAGCAATTAAACAAAATGTAACCATGGGCAAACTCTATTTCTTCTTCTGTTAACTGATAGTTGTGATTTATATTGTATTTTAGGGTTAGATGTGATAAGTATTTTAATATCATTTCAAGTGTTTAGTATGCATTTAGGGTTTAATTAGGTTAGTTTTTGTGTTTAAGTGTTTTTATGGGTTAGTTTGAATCTTTGAGCTTAAATTGTATATTTTTGAGGTACCTTCACATGTGTGCTAGTGTTGCAGGGTAAACAGGGAAGAACGGTAAGATTTAAGAGTTTTTGGGCCAAAAAGCATAGGCCACGATTGTGTACATAGGTCACGATCGTGACAGAAGAGGAAGAACCAGAAGCAATCAGGCTTGTGCACACAGGCCACGATCGTTACAGAGAGCATCAATTCAGGGCCTGATCATGCACTATGGGCCATAGGCCATAATCGTGGCAGGCAGGGTACTACGTCGGGCTGACAGAAAAACTTAAGTTTTGGACGAATTTTTGGACCGTTTCGACCCGACTTTGACTTAGAGCCTCGAAGATATAAATAGAATATGATGTGACAGCCAGCAAAGAGAGGAGAGAGGGCCAAAAGTTTAAAGAAAATGTTTTCGTTCTGTTTATTCCGAGAGAAAACCTAGGGTGACACCGAGAGATTGAGGAAGGAGATAAAGGTAGAGAGACACGGTGAAGAGCTTGACACAAAGTACTTCCTGGAATAGGAGGTTTCCTGCTATCGCCGTCCCAAATTTTGTTCCCTACAGTATTTCCGTTATTTCAGTTTTATTCATGTATATAATTATAGGTGTTGAGATTTGTTTGGTTGAATGTTGAGTTGATGTCTAAACTCACATTTGGATTTGATTCTTGATGATTAATGAAGTTTATAAGTCTTATTCTTAACTTGGCGATAGACTGAGAGGGTGAGCTAAATGAAAATAATCAATCTGGAATAACGAGAGTTGGGTGAATTGATAGGTTAAGGATTAAATCAAATTGGTAGAATCGTGTAAGGAGAGATCGAGCATAGGTTCCCAGTAAGAATTATAACTCTTGAGAGAGTAATTCAACCTAGGACTGTCTAGGCCCGTTGAGTCAATAATTGCATAATTGGTTGAGTTTCTTTAATTTTGAATTAAAATCTCTTTCTCTCATTTGGTGATTTCTAGGTTGATTTTGAATTTGGTTGTGTGATTGTTTTTTTTGTTTCTTTTAGCACTTTCAATTCTCATATTCGGTTATCAATTGATTTACTTTTCTATAGTAGTTGTTAGGTTTGTTACTTAGCTGCCATTAGACTTAGGACTAGTTCCCTTCTTCGTGGGATCGACACCTTAGGTACTGCACGAACAACTCGTGCGCTTGCGGTAATTACCAAGGTTAAAAATATTGAAACTTAATATGTGTAACCTTGAGCGAGCATTAACATTCTTCTTATTGAGCGTCCATATATTCGTACAGGATATGTGAAAATGGATAAGTTACAATTAACATTACCCATTTCTCCCCCATCATCATTATGAGGAACTTTTTTTCTCTTGTGTGCATATATGACTTGAAATAATGTGAATAAAATGTACTTACTTCCTCCACTAAATAAGCATTACATATCGAACCTTCAACTCTAGCCTTGTTTTTAACATTTTTCTTCAAGTGATGCAAATACCTATATTACAAATAGGATTATTACAATTACGTGATTAAAGCATGCTATATATTCTATTTATAATATTAACTATAATTACCTTTCAAACGGATACATCCATCGATATTGAACTAGACCAGTAAGTTTATCCTCGTATGTTAAATGTACGAGTAGATGCTCCATACACTCAAAGAAGCTTGGAGGGAAAATCCCTTCTAATTTACACAAGATAACTGGAATTTCCCTTTCTAGTTTTTCCATTTTAGCCAACTTTAGTTCAGATGATGTTAAGCTTTTGAAAAACAAACTTAATTCTGTTATAACTTCCCAAACCTTATTCGGTGGCAACTTCTGAAATGCAATTAGAATTAACCTTTGCATAAACACATGACAATCATGAATTTTCATCCTAAATAATTTGTACTTCCTTATATCCACACCATTTGCCAAGTTTGAAACATAACCATCAAGAATCTTTAGACTTTTCAACCATTCACACAAAATTTCCTTTTGTTTTTTGTCCACAGTTTAACATGCTTTTGGATATTTACCTATGCAAAGATCATTATCTAACTCATTCCTTCTACAAAAAAGTTTCAAATTAGCTCGTGATTTTGCATTGTCTTTTATCCTCCCTTCAATGTTTATTATGGTGTTGAAAAAGTTGTCAAAAATATTTTTTTCAATATGTATCACATTTAGATTATGACATATCAAATTAGTTTTCCAATATGGAAAATTACAAAAGATACTTCGTTTTCTCAAACCAAAGTTTTTACTAATGTTTCAACTAACTTTTTCAGCTTCAAGTTCTGTAACTTTCAACAACCCTAATTCATCAATCTCGTGCAATATCTCTTCACCAGCTTTGTGAGGGGGATGAGGTGTTTGTACCACCTTATTCATAATGAACTTTTATTTATTGTGTCTAAATGGTTGATCTAAAGGAAGAAATTTACTGTGGTTGTCAAACCAAGATGTTTAGCCCTGTTAGGAAGATAAAATGCATCAGAATCATTGCCACAGTAAGAATGATAACATGTTGCTAACTACCAAATAATAAATTCCTAATTACCAAACTATGCACTAAATGGCGAGCTAGGGTCGAACCATAGAGAGCTGGGATGCAAATGCTATTTCAAATGTTGTAAACGAAAGAAACAAAATACCGTGAAAAGATGAAAATTAAACAACTAAGATGTAATGAACGTAAACAAAAGACAAACACAAAGAAAATTTAAAAACGACTAATAATAATCGTAAAGAAGTGGGTTGGAGATATCTTAGAAATTCCATTATGTTCATTGATCCTTGAATATAAATAAAAGGTACTCTCATCATGGTGTTAGCCTATGGACTCGATTAAGCTCTTGAATCTTTAATTTCTTTAAAATATCCAAAACTAACAAGCTTTAGAAATGCCTCAATCTCCACTATAACCTAGAATAGGCTTTCTAAGTTTAATAGTGAAGATGCATTAGGTACTAAGAAACAACTAACTTAGGCCACCTACTCATAAGCTCAGAAGGTGTAACCTAAAGGTATGAGATCCTAGATTAGTTGATTAAGTATCCTGACATGTTCAACTAACCTATTGCTACTTCTGGGAATCACTATGGACTATTACATATCAAATGCTCAGCCTTAGCCTTCGGATTAGAGAGTTACCTAAAGGGTGATCAGGCCTATAAGTAACTCCTAATTCATGACTTTTATCCTAAATCCCAAACCAACGTAGACCTACGAGCACCAATTCAAGAGAAGTTCAACTCCATTATCATAATTTCCACCCCTTCATCCTTATAATATCTTCAAACCCTTAAGTAGTCTAGCCACACATGTTCATATTAAGCAAAATAAACAAAATTCATACTTAATTAAATAAAACCAAGGCTGGAAATTATAAACAAAGTAATAAAAACTAAAATTCAACACTAACTTAATATAAATCAAAACTCTTTATGCTAACAAATAACTAATCATAACCCAAATTACAAAATCTAAACTAATTGCATCAAAATAAAAATTTCAGCACATATTACTTGCACAAAAATCTAAATTAATTGATTATGAACCTAAGAACATGCCTAAATCCTAACTATTAAGCACAAATTAATTAAAAGCATCACAAATAAGCAAAAACCCATAACATAAACCATTAAACATTAAAATATCCAATAAATTCAAACCTAAAAAAGCACATAAATAAGCTCAAACAACTAAGATTAAAGCTGGAAAATTGAAGAAATAAACATCCATTGATATAACATAAAGGTTCCTTACAAAATTCATAAATTTCAACTATAAAATCCATCAAACTTTCAATCTAAATATTCAAAAACATGAAAAATATGATTAGCACTAAGAAAGCTTTAAACTAATGGAATGAATATTAATAGATTTGGATATATTAATATATATGAAGATAAAGCATTGAAACTGAAAGAGAATAGCTAAGCTTATAGAAAGTAACAACAATATTTCTGCTTCTCCTTCTCTCTTCTTGGAGTTTTCCCAAAAGTAGCAGATTGGAGAGTTACTTCGAGGTCATTTCCCTTTATTTATGTAGTATTTACCATTTAGGGTAAACCTTAGGGTTTTTCCGTGCCTAAATAGTCTAAGAAGTCTAAAAAGTCCCTTGAAAACTTAAATTCAGAAGCGATCCTGCATCTGTCTGTGCACAGGCCACAATCGTGGCCCTTAATGCATGATCGTGGCCAGTTTGTCTGCTCTCTGTCATGATCATGGTTGATTCCCCATGATTGTGGTCCTGTGCTCGAGCTTCTGTCACGATTGGGGCTTGTGTTTTAGTTCAGACCTCCTTCGAAACTCCTCTGAATGTCCTGAAACACTAACAACTCATCACGGCTTCTGATACTGACAAACTTTGTCAAAATTCTTCCTTTTAGCACATATTGGTGTTCAATCTTTTAATTTGTATGTAAACACAAAATGAACACAAATTGAGTATTTAAACACAAAAATAGGGTTGAAAAGACATTGAAATGCATAAGAAAATATAAGATAATTCAATCCTATCAAAGGATAAGCCAATTTCCCTGTTATACTCCATCCAAATAACATAGCATATGCAAGGAAATCACTAATAGTCCACATCAAATCTGCTCTAAATAAAAAATTTGTTTAAAAGACACATCATACGTCTCAACACCAAATTCCCAAAGATGATGCAATTTAGATACTAGTGGTTGTAAGAATACATCAATTTTATGTTGTGGATTCGTAGGCCCTGACATATTCATCGTTAAGAACATGTATGCCTCATTCATACACATCCATGGAGGCAAATTATAAAGAGTAATTATGATTGGCCATGATTCATATTGTTGGCCAAATTGATAAAAAGATTGGGATCCATCTATTGACAATCTCAGCCTAACATTTCAACTTTTAGCTGCAAAATCAAAATGTGTGTTATTGAAATGTTTCCATGCAAGTGCATCCAATGGATGAATCATTATTCTATGTTCCTATTTATTTTCATTATGCCATCTCATGTGAGTTGTAGTAACATCAGAGGCATATAGTCTTTAAAGTTTGAGAGTTAACAGGAAATAATATGTCCGCTTCTAAGGTACTAATTTCTCTTTCATAGTGGACTTTCTAGGTTTGAATCTAGATTGACCATAAAATTTGCACTCTGGTAATTCCACATCATCTCCCCAGAATAACATACCTCCCAAATTGCAATGATCAATTTTTCAATTGGAAAACCATGATCCCTAATAAGTTTCTACATATTGTAAAAATTATCAACCATTGTATGATCAAGTGGCAATGATTCATTATACCAAGCAAGATATTTATCCAAACTTCAATCAGAAATATGCCCTTCAGAATTAATGTTCAATATTCGAGCAATTGAAGATAATTGAGTCATGGTCTCACAATTTGGCCATAATTCTTGGTCAGTTGATTTTAGTAAGTTAAAAAACATTTTTTCATTTAGGTTTAGTTCTTCTTCAAGATTTTCTATATTTGCCTGAAAGGTATAATTGACTACGTCATAAATCATTTAGGTGTAAGGATTTTTAGTTACACCCTTATTATTTGTTATAAAACTAGTCCCCCTTCAAACCTCTCCAAATTTATTGATGAGTTTACTTCATTATACTTTGAGGTGTTACAAATTAATGGCTCTCCATTTTATGTCCACTCAAAATAATTTGGAACAAACCCTTTTCTTAACAAATGGAGATTCACTTCATCAATATGAAGAAATCGAATATGTTTGCACTTTTTACATGAATATATGATCATTGGACCATCCATATATGTAGGTTAAGAACATGTATAGTTAATAAAAGCTTGAACTCCCTCAATAAACTCAAGATTAATGAAACCATCAGCTGTTAATCATCTATACATCTAAGATCTATCAACATTACTCATTTTTGCAAAACTGTTATTTAAAAAAGTGATTCCTAGTTAGATATGATAATCGTTATGGTAGTATCTATATTAATCTTACAGAACATTTAATTTTTTGTTTACACATTAACAATAACACAAGAAGAAAGCATTGAATTATAGCATATGCTTTAGGATGCTTGATCTTTATTAAATCTTTTCATAATTAGATCCTTCATTTCCCCTAAGTTTTTACAGGCTTCTAACCATTTCCCCTCCAAATTGAAACCAACCAATCCCACCATATGATTTCACAATTAAAAAAATCAATCACAACCAATTCCACCTTTAATGCTTTAGAGTATTAAAAATAAAAAGTTAACTCCACCTTTTTCTCCCAATCTAATTAGTTTAGGGGTAACCTTAACTTATTATTAGCAAATATGTTCTCACCATCATCTAATTAAAGATGCTAAAAGTGAAATGTTTTCCATTCTTTTAAGAGTTATGATGTTTCCATAATGAAACAAGTATGTTTAAGAATAAAATCCCACAATTGTTGAATTGATATAACAATACAACCACCAAATTTAGTAGAAAAAGCACTGGGAATGTACGGTGATATTTTTGTAAGCATCATCTCAAAAAGATCAAAACTTGTAATTAACATATTCAAAAAGATCAAAACTTGTAATTAATAAATTCAGACACACTAATATCTAAAACATAAGCTACAATATCTATTTTGCTAAAGGAGCAGTCTTTATGTTGGGAAATAGAACATAGTTAAACGAGAAGATGGCTCTTACCTGGTTTATACTCCAGAAATGAACACCTGGTAGAGAGAGAGACCCAACCAAATAATCCTTCAACTTTGGGATACTAAAATAATGATACCTAGTGCACTAATTGAAATTGAAAGAAGAAAGACAGTTTAGATTTTGACACCTAGTGCACCAATAACAATAGGCTCATTTCACTGAATAGTAAAGACATCCATATTGTAAATCACGCATTTGGTCGAAATGAATTTAATATGTATCCATATCTAAGTTGTTAAATGAAATTTGGCATAATCTAGAAGTCACATGTAAAGAAACTAACCAAGTTAAGGAGAGAAAAGTTACATGCTTACATATTAATATGTACTCATATAGATAAAGTGTGATCAAAGAACCTTAAACTTGAGCATTAAATTCAATCATATTATAAATTCTCTTAAATGCTTAGCCAAATCTTATATTGATATTGATATGATAAAAAATTACTTAGGTCTATTTATAGAGCTTAGAAAACTAAGTTGAGATTATTTAAGAAGACAAGTATTTGGATGTCTTACATTAAAGAGTTTTATTAAATCTCTCTTCATCTATAAAATGTGCCTAAAGGAGACATAGTAGGAGGAATTGGCTACAAAAATGAAGAACTTGGAATATAAAGCTCCAAAGGAATAATCAAGTGATGAAGAGAGGCTTTATAAAGTGAAGGGAAGGATGTCTTCATCACTAGGAAGTTACTAGAAGTTCCATCATTAGTTTATATACATTTGGGATCCTTTCAAAATTTATTAATTGGGTTGAATAATGGATTACAATTGTATCTTTTAGCATATTAGTTAGTGGATCCTAAACAAAGAAAATTAAGGTGACTAAAGGTTTGATATAAGGGGAACCTCCGTACCTTAACTTATTTGACTTAAATATGAAAGTATTATTAAGACTTGTGAAGCTTATGATTAGCCTAGAAATGAACTTTAAGTTCTATTTCAAATGCAAAAATCTAGGCAGTTATGTTTTGTCATTTGTGAATGATCTTCTCCTTTGTTATAAGGCTGATTCTTGCTCTATAAGAGGTCTAATGACAATCATTAAAACATTCAAAGAGCTATTTAGATTAGTTGTGAACAAGGAACATAGTCATAATTATGTATCCTTAGTTGCTTCTCATTTATCAAATTGGATTTCCAATCTCATTAGTTTATAGGTAAGATAACTCCCTTTAACTTATTTAAAGATTCCAATCTCCTCAAACAACACTATCTATATTGAATTTTTTCCTTTCATTTTGGGAATCTAGAAGAGGATTGATAGTTGGTGTAACAAAATTCCTATCTTTCTGCTTAAAAGATCCAATTGATAAAATTTATCTTAAAATCATTGCATATCTATTAATCAATTTATATTGTTTTCTTTGGTAGTTTAATTAAAGCAATAAAAAATTGATCAGAAGCATCGTATAGGTTGGAAACCCTAATAATGATTATATTGCTAAAGTAGTAAGGAGAAATGTTTGCTTACTTAGAGATGAAGGAGTGCTTAAAGTTGTTTCCTTAAAAACTAGGTAATAAAATTATATGATCAAAAGAATTTGGAGCAACTCTGTCGATAAATAATCCATTTGATTCACTCATATTGCCTGAAACATGAAAGCTCTTAGTCCTATGATCCTAAATATGATACTTTTTGGATTATACTTCGTACCGTTAAGATAAGTCACTAAATAAGATTCTTATTTAAAAATAATTTAGGGAATTGATCTTCTTCCAATTTTTATTTAGATAACTAGATTTATTTGGGGACCTAGTTGAGATTAATTCTCTCTGACTTCTAAAAGATCTTATTCCACTAATGATCATTAGTAGCGAGTACTCAAAAAGAGTAAATTTAATATCAGTCAAATCACTAGAGAAGAAGTAATGACCTTTGATCCTAATTTTTCTCTTGACCCTACTAGTAGTGATTTTATCATTTATCTTAATCACCCTTCATATATTTTCTCTAACTCCTCCTATAGAATTACAATGAGCAATGGAGCCCCTAAAGTACATTGGTATAAATTGATTTGGCTTTAACAAGTTATTGTAAAGGTATCCTTCATCCTTTGGCTAGCTATTAAATGAAAGAATTTTAATCAGTAATAAAATATATGGCAACAACTTTATCTCTAGCATTTACAACACGTGCTCCTTATGTCTTGAATCTATAAAGTAGTTACCTTTCTAATATGAGAACTCTACATTTCTTTAACATGAAATCTTTAATAGATTTAACTTATTATGCCTACAAACCTTTTAAAGGGATACTTTGATCTAGATTTATCAAAGAAGATGGAATTAAAAAGAAGTAATATATCAACTTTAAAGTCCTCTTTAGTAAATTAGTATATGAGATTTGGAAGAAGACGAACCTCAGGTTATTTAAAAGAAAATAGAAGCATAAATAATAGGTACTTTTGGAAATATTACACAACCAGGGAACAATAAATTGCCTTGAATAAGAAAACCATCCCAGGTTGAGAAACTAATTGGTTTTGGCTTTATTTCCTAAAGAAACCGATGTAGTTTAGCTCTAATTATCTGGAAATGATGATGAGTAATGTATACTTATAGCTAATAGAGTTAAAAAGTTGCTCCTATTAGTATTGATAAAAGCTTGAAGTAATCCTTTAATTCTATAATGTTGAGAAGTCTACAACATAATGTTCTATAATGTCATGATTTCATTTGCACTTTTCATGATAAGCTATTCAATGTTAGCATAACCTTAAATAATGCATCTAGTTGTTTATGCATTTTAGTAAAGTTGTGTAACGTACAACAAGCTATAACAAAGCTTTTCTTTTTCTTCACATCATAATTTGGCATTTTTAAAGGTATAATGGATCTTGTTTTTAAAACAGAAAAATTTCTTTCAATAATATTTCTAAATGAATAATGTACATAGTTAAACAATTCATATGAACCTTAAGTTCTTCCTTTTCCTCCAAAAATTTTCATTTTGAATTGATATCTCTCATCATGATATGATGAAAAAAATTCAAGAATATTAGTATAGCCTGAATAAATCAAACTGAATTTACCTAAACATATAAAGAGCATAATATTAATAAAAAACAGATAAAATTAATTTTAATTATTCTATTTATTGAAAATAAAGTTGTATCTTACATAGGCATAGTGAATTAGTTGTATCTTACAGAGGCATCGTGAATTAGTTATATGGATTTGTTACTATCTCTATAAAAACTTGAGAATCATTTACAATATCTTCTCTTCCAACCATTATATATGTATGTTATATAATCAATAACACATAATATTGTATGTTTGATCGATTCCTTTACTTTTATATGAAATTTATTCATCAGTTGTGTTATTTATGACTCATATGCACAAGTTAAAATCTTAAATTATTTTAGGAAGAATGTGTGTGTTTTTTAAAAGTATTTAAGAGAAGACATGTTAGGACATAGTCATGGCCTAGGTTGTATTCCTTTATAAAAATTAGAGATAAAATTATGGGTGAAAGACACAAGTGCAATGGAAAAGGTGTTTTTAGTTGAAGACCCGATCTAGTTGTAGACCATGTTTAAGCGCTCAAAGAAGTAAAACAGTTCACAGTCTGAAGATACAAGCATAACTGAGCCTAAGCCTATATACTAGTAGAAACAATAAGAATAATAGCCAATGCCATATCCATGTATGTCATGTTTGTGATAGGAAACCTTATATAATAATATGTTATTGGTAGAATTCAAACTCTGGTAGGAATCTAAAACTTATTACAATCATAATTATGATAAGTTAAGTTTAGTAAGGGCTATTTGAGTATAACGGTATCAACTAAAGTTTATAATTAAGTATAGTTATATAAACATAGTCTATATAAAAGAAAACATATGATGTTTTCAAGTTGAGAGTTTTGATTAAACAATAGACAATTATAGCTATCGAATTTTAAGGATGAAGACACAACTAATTGATCGAACCCATCAAATATCTTCTTATTGGTTCTTATTTATTTCTTTCTTTCATACAAATTGTATCCATTTTAAATCCACCATTATTTCTCAATAAGTAGTGTCATAGCATAATTGAAATAGTAATGACTTCATTTGTGAGGTTCAAAGTGGAAAATTGCAACGAAAGTGATAATTTTAGACTATAACACAATGATTAAAGGATTTGATATCATATTAAGGCTTATTGAAGGGGTTTTAAAAGGATAATCTAGGAGAAATAAATGAGCTTAATTAGGAGAAGTTATAAATGCAAAACGCTAGAACCATTTGATAATGTTTGGCAGAGAAGGTCAGGTACTACATCATGGATATTGCACTAATTAAAGAGATTTGAAAGAAGCTAAAAAATTAATACATCTCTATATCTCTCACAAACAAGATATATCTAAACTAAAGATTATAGAAGTGAAGATGTAGGAGGGATATATATAAAACAATATATCATTATATTTAACCATATAGTTAGTGACATGTTAAAGATTGATGTGATTATAATATATGAAGATTAAAAAAAAGATTCCACTTTTTTGTCAAAATATGACAACTCAAGATGATAAGTTCAATGATATACTTAGGAGATTAAGTAGTATACAATATATACTAGATTTAAGTAAAAATGTGATCTTTTTGTAAACCTTATATGATCTCTTTGTAAACCTTATATGTAATAATCATGACGAAATAACCAAAATTGGCAAATAACATCTACAAACTGATAGGGAGCATAATTGTAGATGTAGAAGCTATCATATTTGAGAAAGAAGATAGTACTATGTTATAACAAATATGGATAAGTCACTTGGTGAGTCAGGGATAAAGAAACTTTATAAGGAAAGTTTACAATAATATATAACAAGATTTTGGTATATGTTTACTATAGTTCTAGAAATTAACAGTTATATTATAAGTATGCCTTGTAAAGATTGTCTAACACCTAAGCAAGATGAAGGCAATGTATAATGATGTGAAAAACCTCTTAGAGACCTTTCATCGAACACTTGGTGCATTTCAGAAATTCATCCCTAATTTGTTTCAAAACTATTGTCTTTTTCCATTAGTCACCAACATTAACACAGAACGACAAACAATGACCTATTAATAACCTAAATATACCCTGACAACTCAATCCACAGTAACAAACCAATGAACATCAAATTATTTAACAATAAAAATTGAAGCAAAAAAGTAAAACCAAGAGCAGAGCCTAGACGACCAACCTTGAGATGGTAAACCCAAGACAATGGAAGTAGTTGGTGGAAGAACAAATGAAGATGACAAACAACGCTGAAAGAAGAACAAAATGACAATAAAGGAGCAACGAAGAAGAATGACAGGGGAGGTGAATTTAAACAAGTTATCTCTCAAAGTAGTATCAAGTTGAGTCATTTGTAAATCAATCTAAATTCCAAATTCATGTAGACGTTCTCTCCATTTTTTAGGTGGAAGTTTATCAAAGGTAAACTAAGGTCCTGAGGTAGGACTAGATGTAGGTACTATTATAAGTGGTGGAGAAGGTGTGAGGGGTTCAGTTCTTGTTGATTCAGATTCACTTATTTCTAGTTCAACTTCAATTTTTGAGAAGTATAAGGCATAATCATCATAATTTGATCTAATTCAGATAAGTCTGAAAATTGCTCTGAGACCTTAGAATATTGATTTAAAGTTGTAGAGTCTTTAAATATTTGTCCTTCAAATTTATTTGTGTTAAATTCAAATATTTTTTTTAGAGTTGTAATGAACTTTTATTAAGAAGCTTTATCTTTTTTAATGGATGGAACGGGTTGAGTTTTTGTGGTGAAAAAGGTGAAGTTTTAATTTGAAAAGGTTTTATCTAAGGATCGACAGGCTTGGTGTACAATGGTGATGGATCAATTTTCTTTTTAGCCTTGGGTTTTTAAGGTTTTGTTGGTCTTCATTGGCTAGTAGGCTAGTGAGTAGCCTATTATCTAAATAAAAGATCATTTATTTTGAACACCTTCTTATAATCAATAACTTTAGGACAAGCTAGAGTTATATAAATAGGTTGAATAACAAGAATGGTGTATAAGCTCCATATATAATCTTTAATTATTCCATCTGCTTGTCTGCTTCCATATGCAGAAGTAATTCTTTGACTCATTTGAGTTCTTAATTGTTGATGGTGAAGTCAGATCCAAAATATTGAGTATTAATATATCTTATTAGATCAGCATCAACTTGAACCATTTGATCTCGTAAAGAAGTGTAAAGTGTTTGAACTTAAGAAGATATATATTTTACCATTTTCTAAGTAGCTTATGTGTTTTGGTTGAGACCATCAAGCTAAGTATCAATTTGGCGAAGAACTTTATTTTGAGCAATAGCATTGATGGTTTATGAATTGAGTGCTTCATTGATAGGATTTGAGACAAGAGTTCCATGAGAAGTCTTGAGCAATTTTTACATATACAAAACCTTCAGTGTTCCACAAGTGCACAGATTGTATAACGTAGTAATTAAGGTGTCGATCCTACGATAAATTAACTAAAACTAATTGAATGCTAACTTTGTCTAAGGTTGAAAAAATGTGAATTAAAATGAAATAAAAGTAAACAGAAAATTAAGAAATTAAGTATGGATTGAATGAAATTAAAATTCCAAAATTAACATAAGTAAATCAAAATGGAGCTTTAAGCACTTAATAAGTGAGAAATTACAATAAGCCAAGATCAAACAACTATAAGAAGATGGGATTCATTATATTGTCATTTTGCTATCTAAATCACTTTTGATCTAATCGGTATCGGTCCCAAAATTTCGAAAGGATGATTATTCTCTCTCTCGACCTAATCATTAAATCCTAAATCATAATCCCTAATTGAATCTGAATTTATGATTTTGCAATTTCTAAATTAACAAAACAGTTCATGCTCCAATTAGTTCTTAAGCACTCTAATAGACAATCAGGTCTTCACACAAGATCTCTCTTTGTATAATTACCGATTTGATGTTTATGTGATCTATTAGGTTACTAATTCTCATTACCCAACCTAATCATGTTATTATCGGTTCACTCTTTCGATTTATTATCGAACTATGCAAAAACCATAAACATCACAATACCTAAACATTCCATTAACATCAAAAGCAAATAAGTCATAAATGATTCAAGAATCAATCCCAAAATGAAGTTAGAGCACCATTAGTAACATATTCAACATCCTTAAAACAAAAACATACATCAAGATGAAATGAATAACAAGAAGAAATAGAAAATAACTTGAGATGGTTGGGGAGTGGCTAGACAGTAGATGGCTAAAGCTCCTCTTCTCTTCTTTACTTCTTCTCTCTTCCATGTGTTCTTCCTTAACATGGAAAATGGAGGCTCTCTTGATTAGGGTCATTTATTGATCTTATATAGTATTGGGGTCATTTAGGATAAAAACTAGGTTTACCAAGCCAAAAAGTTCAAAAAGACCCTCTAAAAATGAAAAAAGAAGGATATCCCTGCATTTGCCACGCATCTGTCACTATTGTGACCCTTGAAAGTTAGCTTCTGTCCTAATCGTGACAAGAATGTCATGATCATGACCCTTGAAATTTGGCTTTTGTCACTATCGTGACAAGGATGTCATGATTGTAACCTAATTTTGTTCCCTTTTATTATGATTGTGACCTTAGTTGGATCACTTTTGTTATGACCGTGATAGGGATGTCACGATCGTGACCCTTGCTCTTTCTCCAAGCTTTCTCCAACTTTGTTCGATCTTCTTTATCTGATCTCAAACACTAACAAACACATCAAAATACCTAAAGCGCACAAAATTAAGTCCAATAATATGTTATGAACCATATAACACTAAAAAACAAAAAACACAAAATCACATTGACATAATTATAAACCCAAACATGCGCAAATAATCTAATTAACACCTAAAAAAACACTAAAACACCTACTAAAACATAATGTAAACTACAACTATCAAGAAGTAACTTCTGCTACAAATGTGAGGGTTGGAAATACCTTATTAGTGTCATCTATTCGTCTCTCTAGAGGAGGAAGGTGTTAGAGGAGCAACATGAATGGAAGTGATAATGGGTGCAATTTTGTTTTAGATTTTTTCTAGAAAGAACAAAGGTTCCTTTCCAAACTTTAGAAAGTTCATAAAGATACTTAGGTCTGGGTTGTGGGTTTTTAAACCCAACCTATGGTCTCAAATTTGGATCATGATCATCATGCTTAGGATAAAATTGTTGTGAAGGCTGACAACAATGAATCTCTTTAGAGTGTTGTTACCTTCCTTTCTGTATGAGTTTCGTCTGCCTTTTCTAAAAATAGACTTCATCTTCACTATCTATTTCATCATAGCCCAAAGTAAGACATGTATCATAATCTAGCTCACACATCAATAGGTCAACATCCCATATAAAGAGTCCTCAATATTACTAATGTACATAGGTTGGCCATCAAATTTTACATAGTGGATTTAAGGTCCACTTTTTCCTTCTTTATGTGATAAAACCAATTGCAGTATTAAAATTGGACTAGATGTACTAAATGATCTAGGCTATTCTTCATTAGGCTTAGGGTAAAAGTATTTAACAGATCCATCTCTCAATGTTCTGAGAATTGGTTGAGTGGTTGTATGGATGGAATGCCTGTGAGGAATATGGAAAACTTGTTGGTAATTAGTGATCCATTCTATAGGCATCAATTTTCTAATTCCATTGGTGCCAATTATTTTAGAATCTAGATTATAGTAGTTTGATCATAGGCTCGATCTAGTACAATATACAAAGTATCAAAAGTTGAGTTAGTAAAATTGAGATCTATAGCATGTTTTTGTAAGTAGTATATTATTAAATGATGTAAGGTGGCCATGATTGCTGTAGGGTCTTATTTAATACCGGTAATTTGGACATGGACTTGTAATCTTTCATATAAGGTAGGATCATCCAGTCTCATGTTAAAAACCGAAGTAATTGTACAGATGACATTTCCATTGTTAAAAGCGATCAATAAGGTACCAATTAAAGCATTTTGGTATGTTGTGTAGGCAGTGTTAAGAAGTGATATTCGAGCATTAGATGGAATCCTTTTTCTTCTATGAAGAGTGAGAACAAGTATGATAGCACCAATATGGAGATTATTATGATTCTAGTTTCTCCAAAGATAGATAAGTTCCATGGGGATTTCTAATTTTACATATTGCTCTACCAAGGTGTCTTTTAAACTACACTACTCTAAACGGGGACTTTCGGTAATATCCTTTACTTTTGGTTGATTATTTATAAGAATAGTATGTATGCTCCTAGTCTAAGAGTGATTGAGAGAATAAACATTGTACGAACTTAACAAAGTTTTAGGGAGATGAGTAATTTATACTAGATTTTCTATTCTATTAGATAGGGTTTGTTTAAAATTGGAAGGAAGACTACCTACAGAAAGGGTTTAAGAAAGATGAATAGGATTTGTAGGTAATTCACTTATGATATGGAAAAAGTCTCCTTAATTTCATCTGGAATAGAAAAACTAGTAGACATTACTCATCTCTCTAAGGAAAGTAGTACCCATGATACTTCTTTACCTTTGTTAAGTCTGTACCATATTTATTCTTGCAACCATTCTTAGACCAGGAGCATATGTATTGTTCTCATAATTAAGTATGGTTTAAAAGCCACCTCAACTGAGCAATATGTAAAATTAGAAATCCCCCAAAGAATTTTTTTCTCTTTACTCATCTCAATGTTGGTACTATCAGACTTGTTCTCACTCTCTATAGAAAAAAGGGATTATAACTATTGCCCAAATATCTCTTCTTGATACTGCCTACACAACATACCAAAATGCTTTGATTGGTACCTTTTTGACCACTCTTAATAATATAAGTGTCATCCTTACAATTACTTAGGATTTCAATGTCAGATTTGATGATCCCACTTTATTTGAATAATTACAAGTCCAAGTCCAAATTACTGTGCTGAACAAGACCATACAACAATCATGGCCACCATACATCTCAAGGTAGACTTTTATCACTATTCTTCATCCTTATGTCCATATCCAGTTGTTACTCCAAAACAAATATGATAAACCAATTAAGGCTGTTAGATATATGGATACTCGATCATGAAAAAGTGTTATAAAGCTTAAAATCTTACCTCCAAAAGTATGGATAACCCATGATGAATGTTTTACAATTGCTGATGGAAATTCATTTAAAATCAGGCTTATCACAAGAAGAAAAATAAGGATAAGGTTTTTATCTAATTGTGTTATGTGGAAAAAAGTTCTTATTAGTCATCTCCCTAACTTAAATATCTTGATTATTATGGTTATATATTACAAGGTATTTTTGTTACAAATTCTCGTTAATGGTATCAAATGTTGAGTCAATTTTAATGCTTATACTGATATGTGCAACATGTTCAAACTTACTCAGGTACCTCCTCAGTATGAAATATTAAGAGATCAATTTTTAAAGCATTGTTCTGAGAGCGATGCACAGTTCTCAAACCCCATTCCTTTTCACCCTATCATAAAATGAATCCTGATGATTTATAGTTAACACAAGAGGAATGTGTTATCTTTTTTTGGAATGTAAGAAAAAATTCATTTAAAAGGTGGAAATTAAAGAATGTATGAGATTACATCTCCTAAAATGGAGCTCAAAACTAATGAAGGAAGTGCAAATTGGATATATTTGAAAACATTGTATTATAAATGTCCAATTGAAATCTAATAGCATTGGATAAGAGTAGATGATTAGTATTGATCATGGTGGTCATCCTTAGTTAGAGCAGTAAACGATTCCATCCATATTCTTTGAACTCTTTAGCTTTACTGAAAATTTTGGTATTTCTCATCCTCTAGATGTAGTGTAGCAAATCTAGATTTGAATAACCTGTGATCTTCTCTATTAATCCATCTCAGATTGCCAATCCAAGTCAAAATATTCATCCAACTAAGATAACTATCTTGTAACCCAAAGATATTGAGAAAAACACTTTATAATAGTTTGGTTTGAGAACATTTGAAGAAAATATGATCTAATGTTTCAATTTCTCCACGTTATAGAGGGCAATTAGTGTCTAAAATTTGGAACTTAATTATATCTCTAATTCCCAGTTTCTATAAAGTTGTTAACCATAAGATGAAAAAATGAGCTGGATTAATACCTGATTCCCATATCGATTTGTAAAATGGAAACCTAACTATAGGTCCTAGCCAAAGTTGTGAATACCGTACCGAACTTGGTACCAAATTAGGTTCTGGTATAATACTGTACCAGTACTGATCAATACCAAGTATCGTTTCAGGTAATTTTTAAATTTATGAAAGTCCCTGAAATTTTTAAAATTTGCAAAATAGTCCATTAGTATATTGTACAGTTGTACTGTATCCTTTACAAATTTACATCAACCTTATTTCCAAAAAATATAATAATAAATAATAATCATAATTAATATAAAATAATTTTTTTGGATATTTTACATAGAAATAATAACCACAATTAATATGAAAAAAGACAATCATCATAATACAAATATAAAAATAAGAATAATACAAAGTATTTAAAATATTACAATAATACAATTCCATCATTTTAATAAATAATAATTACATCAAAACATCCAATAAAAAGAACATTAATTGTCCTTAGCTATTACAATTTACAAAAAGAATTCATGACGAGGAAACAATCAAGTAGAAGTTAAACCTGAAACAAAAACATTTACAATTACATTAAATATATAGAATTTAACGTAAACTGATAAACATCAAATATAAGTAAAATTAAAATAACAGGAAAAATAACCTGAAACGAAATTCAATCGTCAACGGGAGGATACCCGCTATAACTACATTGACCCCAGTTATCATTTGGTGCAAAATCCTCATCATTGAGAGGAGCTTCATCATCATTATCATTCAAATTTACTGCACTAAATGACATGTCAATACTTTCTCATCCAAGATTATCTTCCAAGTCATTGACATCTACCAAATTCGATTCTTCAGAAACCCAACCTGCCAAAAGATCAATATTATCAATGGAAATTGGATTAGTTAAACTACTTTTACTATTAAGACTCCTTGTAAACAATAAAATTTAATTATTAGAAATTATAAGAAATTATATCAAAATTAATAATTATAATAACACACCTTTCCTGAAGTTTTAAATTGTAACGAACAAAAACCAAGTCATTCAATCTATTATGCTCCAATCTATTGCTTGTTTTGGAGTGGATAAATTCAAATGTGCTCCAGTTTCGTTCACAGCTTGTTGCTTTCACACATTGAATTAAAATCTGAATTGCAAACCTTTTCGATTCTGGAACACCATTTTCGAATTGATCCCACCAAGAAATTATAAGTTAAAAGATAATAAAAGTAGCGTTATAAACAAAATAAAGTGATAATTAATTTTCAACAAATAAGAAAAAGAAAATAACTAATACCTGGAGAAAGTTTTCCTCTTTGTCAAATAGCAATCGGCATTCTAAAATCCCTATAAGACAACTTATAAAGCTCCATTTGTGAGCTTAAGAGATCTTACATCGCCTCAATGTTAACAATTATTGTAATTGTGAAAAGCATTCCTCTATTAACTCAGCTTGCTTACTAAGATCCAGTCTAAAATAAACACTAGGATTCAAAAATGCCCCAGCTACAAACAATGGAGAAGAAAGTTATCTTTCCCTTCTCTCATTAATGATTGAAAGATATGGTGTGTACAAGGAAGGCCTATGTTTTAGATTGGCCTTGATTACTTTTGTCGCTTTTTCTATGGCATCAAAAATATAACTCATTTTTGGTTTTTCTTCATTATCAGTGTAGCATCCTAATCCCGCAAGACCCAAACCCGACATCGATGAGTGATATCCAAGTCCGTGCCCCGCGAGGGTGGAGTGCTAGAACACTCAATCATTCAAATCTAATTACAAAGTTTTTTTTGAAACAATGCACACTTTTGCAGAAAATCAATAATCAATTCGGGCCTATTTCAATCATAAACTTTTTAAATCACAGCCATACAATCATTATAATTACAATGTCATTTGGGCCCACTACTAAAACAGAAGACTTGTAGTCATAATTCATTACACTTCAAAATCAATTACTAAAATTTCCAATTTGGAATGTTGATTCAGAACAGAATTATTTAAATACTCATGATACAATCATTACTGAAAACACAATCTGATATAAATGAATGAAATAAGAATGCAGACGTGAATTGATCCCGACCTCTATCCTTCACTTGAATGTTGTAGATATACTCCCGTTTGCCTAACGGGGTATTCTTCTGATCCTGAAAAATATTTGCAAATTTTGGGTGAGTTTTGCAAACTCAATGAGTGACCATCATCGATGGCTTACTCAATCACGTAACACATAATCCACATTCACATCATTTCACTTTTCACATTCAATGCAATTTGATCATTCATATTATGCATATGTAATGCACATGAGACTCACTTTCCATTTATTACTTTGTTGTGACCGAGTGCCTAAACTGTCCCATATAGGGCTCATTGATAACTGTCCTATATAGGGCTCATTAATAACTGTCCCATATAAGGCTCATTAAGCGTTAAGCCTGAGGCTCTGAATCACTTTTAAGCTCGAGGCTCTTTTTCACACGTTAAGCTTTAAGCTGTGATCGGTGGCTACTCTGGTTACAACTGCCATTATATTTCATGCATTCATGAAATGAAATGCATCACTTACATTTGCGTATTCGCAGTCACTCACATTCATATATCATCGGACCGTAGTCCAGCATTCAACATTAGAGTTGAGTATCACTTTTTCATTTGTATGCATGATCACATTTTCCTTCGGAACTAAGTCCGACATTTAACAGCCAAATCATGTATCACATATTTCATCCAATTCATATATAAGGAGCACTTTAATATTTCATTCATACATCACATTCATCGGACCTTCTATCCGGAATCCAGCACAATCAATTCACATCTCATTCATAATCACTCAATTCATACCATAAATGAAACAAACAATAAGGTAAGACCATCTAGGTCTACTCACAGTGTGCTCCAGATTAGCACTAGCTTCAATGATTTAGAAACGGTTGAATGCAGACGTTTATCCTGAACATTAATATGCCAAACATACGATGCACACACATTAATAATTGCACAATTATAAGTATGCATTTATGCACAAATGTGTATACGGAATATGTACAATGCATGTTAATGACAATCCCGGGTATCTTTTTAATTTTCACACTATATCCAAATTCACATTTTATCACTCAATTACTTGTTATTTCGATTGTAGCATTATTTGCTCTCACAATTAACAATTTCTCATTCACTTTA
>JAOQMS010000178.1:7373064-7391388 GCA_027563885.1 Erythroxylum longipes
AAACCCTCCGCTTCCATCCCATTCCATTATAAAACCTTCAACCAAACGATGGAAGCGTGTTACGTTCCATCCCCTTCCATTCTTAACCCCTCAAGCAAACAGAGCCTAATGCGACATCTGCTTAGTCCTCTACTCATTTGCCATCTACAATTGCTTTTAGGTATGTTCTACTAAACTCCTATCACTAATACTGCCTTAGCCTTTGCAATCTGCACAAGCACACAACGGCATAACCGATCGCAGACGCATAGACATATAGGTTGTGTAGTCTATCTTCATCCTCCAAAGTTAGTATTCGCACATCCCATTACCCAACCCTACATAGATGAAGTCCGTCTTTGTCCTCTATAGTTAGCAGTTGCACATCCCATCTCCAACCCTACACAGGCGTATACAGATCTTTGTTCTCCTTAGTTCCTCCGTCGTTGTCCTCTATTGTCGTTCTCCACTATCATACTCCACCATCCCAAACTTAGGGTTACTGAACAAATCGATATCAGAAGAATCTGAATATTTTCTCATATTATTAACTGCAACTCATCACTAGTTATATACAAAACTCAGTCCACTAACTGACTACCAGAATGACTGCTACATAATTCACTCTTTCACGTAGAAAAATAAATAAATGAGTATAGAGAAGGCCTCGTAGGTGTGACTTGTTAAGTCATTCCCGTGAGAACATGTTAAGTCACACTTCTCACGGGTGTGACTTAACATGTCACACCTATGACATATAGCTATTTATAACTATTGTTCATCCCCCCTCAAGATGGACTTAGATGTATATCATGCAAGTCCAACTTGAAGATAAACTGCTGAGGAGCAGCTAAAGACCTAGTAAACAAATCGATAACTTTAAATTTGGAAGGAAGATGGCTTGGAAAAATCAACCCCTATTTGTACTTATCATAAACAAGATGAAAATCAATTTCTAGATGCTTAGTGCATCCATGAAAAATAGGATTTGAAGTGACATGAATGACAACTTGATTATCACACCACAAAGAGATTAGAAAAGGGACCAAAATCTGGAAATCTTGCAATAGATAAAGAACCCACTGCAACTCATAAATAGTAGCACCCATGCTTCAATATTCTACTTCTGTCAAGGACCGAGACACAATAGTTTGCTTCTTAGTTTTCCAGGAAATCAGGCAACCATCAAGAAAAGTGCAAAAGCTAGTAAGAGAACAACGTGTATTGAGACAAGAGGCCAAATCAGCTTCATAAAAAACTGTAACTTCGAAAGAGTTATGAGAAGATAAAAATAACCCCTTTGAAGGAGTGTCTTTAATATAACATAAGACGTGTATTGTTTCATTCCAATGACAAGATCATGGAGCTTGAACAAGCTGACTAAGTTGTTAAACTGCACAGGAGAGATTTGGATGAGAAACTTGCAAATACAACAATCTGCCCACCAATCGTTTGTAGCACTCGGGATCAGTTAATAATTCACCACTATTAGCACTAAACTTATACCCCTCTGGTAATGGTGTGGTTACAGACTTAGAACCCAGTAAACTGATGTCATTGAGAATGTCCAAAGCATATTTACGATGATTGACAGAAATTCCTTCGGTAGATTTGCCTATCTCCAAACCTAAAAAATATTTGGCTTAACCAAAATCCTTGATGGTAAATTGATGATGCAAAAATTGTTTTACTTTTGTTATCTCCAATTTGGAAGAACCTGTGAGAATACATCATCAATATAGACAAGTAAGCTGAGGAAATAAGCATCAATTTTCTTGATAAACTAACAATGATCATTTGTAGATTGAATGAATCCAATAGATTACAGTTTGGTCATAGGCTCATGATTTCATTGTCTTGATGCTTATTTGAGACCATATAAAGATCAAAGCAATTTACAAACTTGATGTTTCTGAGCTTTAGCATACCTATCAGGAGGAACCATATAGACTTCATCTAGATATCTATGAAGAAAAGCATCATTGATATTTTGTTGATGAAGTGGCCATGAATGAGTTGCTACAACCGCTAAGAACAATCGGACAGTGACAACCTTTGCAACTGGGGAGAAACTGTCGATAAAATATACTCCTTCAACCTGAATAAAACCTTTAGCTAGTAGCCTAGCTTTGTATCTGTCAACTACGCCATCGGGTTTGAGTTTGATCTTATATACCCACTTTGAATCAATGGCCTTTTTACTTGGTGGCAATTCCATTAACTCCCATGATTTATTGTCCTCAAGTGCCTCTAACTCCACATTCGTGGCATCTATCCATTCCTATTTTATTCTAGCTTGATTAAACGAAAATGGGTCTTGAATACTAGACATTGTAGCTAAAAATAAAAAAGCATGATGTAGAAAGATTAGTTTAGTGATGATAAGGAAATGTTTGTAGTGTAAGGTTATTGTTGGTAACGGAAGAAGGAATAGAATGAATAGTAGATGAAACAAAATCATTCAACCATGCAAGTGGTTTTCAAGCTCTATCACTTTTCTGTAAATGTGACTAAGCTAGTATCATAATTTTTGATTCATTTTCTAAAGGAAGTGTAGCCAAAGGAGGCAAATAAGGTTCATGTGGTGGAGAACCAGTGGAATGATCACAAGGATTAGGAATACCAACATTAGAGAAATCAAAATAGTTGGGTAAAGGAGTAGAGTTTGAAGTGTCATGTAACTAATGATAAGGAAAATTCTATTCATGAAAATGAACATCTCTAGAGACAAGACTTTATGGTTTTGGAGATCATAAATTTTGTATGCTTTTTGTCCAGGACTGTAATCAATAAAAACACATTTACATGCCCTTGTATCAAATTTTCGTTTGAGAGGGTTAGTGTTTGCAACAAAACAAAGGCAACCAAAACTTCTAAGGTGATAATAAGATGGTGGTTTATGAAAAAGAATTTCATATGGGATTTTCCAAAAAAGTCTAATAGATGGCATTCAATTGATTAGATAAGTGGCAATAAGATAGATTCTCCCCAAAACTTACTTAGCAAACGGGATTGAAACATCAAAGCTCTTACTATATATAACAAGTGTTTATGCTTTCTTTTTACCACCCCATTCTGTTAAGGGGTATGGACACAAGATCGTTGATGAATGATTCCATTATTGGTGAAAAGCAAGAAACAATCTTGATTTAAAAACTCTAAACCATTATCACTTCAGACAATTTGTACTTTGAGATTGAATTGGGTTTGGGACATTTGGAAGAAAGATTGAAGAATAGAAAGCACTTAAGATTTATATTTGAGCAAAAATGTCCATATACATCTAATAAAATCATCAACAACAATTAAGAAAAAAAATTAGAGCCACTAATGTTTTGAGGATGATAAGGACCCTATAAATCCACATGAGTTCAAAATATCTAATTGTATGTATATCACTATTTGGAAAAGAATGTCTCTGCATTTTTCACATAGGATAGATATCACAAGTAGTTGGGTAATCAAAATGAATTCTATTCATGGACCAAGTCTATTGTGCCATACTATCCCATCCACTATAGAAACTTGATTGACAAAAGAACAAGGATAAACATTGGTTTTTTCAACGTAAGACTCTATTACACGTTGATCAAAAGAAGAATGATCAAGTATATATAGTCTACCTATTGTTTTCCCAACAGCTAGTATATCATCAATCTTCAAGTCCTGTAGAAGATAATAAAAGGGATAAAAGATGAATTTGATATGTGTTGTGGTTTTTAACTGGTTAACAGATAACAAGTTTTAAAAAAAAAACTAGGTACATGTAAAGCTTTGGTTAAGCTAAGATTATCTGTCAAATGTATGCCAACAATGTGTTGAACAAATTTAACAGTCCCATCTAGTAGATAAGCAGGAGTTGGCTTAATGGTTTTCATTTTTGTTACATCCATACACATATGATTAGAAGCTCTAGCGTCTATTATCTAAGAGTTAGTTCCAATTAATTCAAGAGAACTAAAAGAATGGTATGGAATCGTACCTACAAATTCTGCAAAATTCACATTATTTCCTTTGGTTACACTAGATGTTGTTGTCCCTTTCATGAATATTTCCACTTCTTGTTGAATCAAGCTAGAAATGTTCATCGACCAGTCATTAGTGCTGTTATGAATAGACTCCGTATGTAGCTTTTCTGCTTTCCCTATTTCTACCAAATTTGTCAAATTTTTCTTTAACATTTTCTATTTCTGCTCTTTTAACTCCTTATACCAGTTTGGATAGCCGTTAATTTTGAAACAACTACCTTTGGTATATTTGATCATTTTGCAAAAAATCATTTATTCAGACTTGTCTATAGTATCTCTTCGTTTATAATTTCCTTTCCCACCTTTATTAATCTTAGTTATTTATCCTCTAACGAGCATGGCATTGTTTTTATTCGGTTCAACTATCGCCAAATGAATTTTCTTTTATTTCTCCACTGTCAAAATTATTGAATATGCTTTGTGAATACTTGGTAATGGATCTATCACCAAAATTTGATTCTTAACCTAGTTGTAACCTTCATTTAACCCCCATCAGAAATTGTATCAACTTTTGACTTAAATTGATCTCCTCCATTTTCTTTCCAGTTACACACGTACACTAATTACATGAACACTTTGGAATTTGTAACAAACATCTTAACTCATCCCATAGTTTTTTCATTCTTGTAAAATACCTAACAACAGACATATTTCCTTGTATGATCATACTGAATTCTCTTTGTAACTGATACAAAAGAGGACCATTACATTCTCCATATCTCTTCTCTAATTCCTTCCAAAGCTCAAAAGCACTTGAGGCATACAAATAAGCATAAATGATCTCTTTAGAAATCGAATGTAATATCCATAACGTAACCACACTATTAACTCAACACCATAAATCGTAAACAAACAAATTTTCTTCTGGTATATTGTATCTACCATTGATGAATCCTAGCTTCATTTTTGCTTTGAAAGCTAACTTCATAGCATGACTCCGTGAAAGGTAATTATTACTTGTTAAAGGAGAAGTTACCAACGCCATTCTAGGATGATCAAATCCTTGCAACATTAATGAATTGTTCATATTTTGAGTAACAAAATCCTCTATCCTTGAATTGAAATCCTCCTCCTACATACTATGTTGAAAATGGTTAACAAAAAGATGCTAGGTCTCTTTAATAACTCTGCTTTGATACCATGAATAAATAGATATTAGAAAGAATCTTAATATTGTCTCATATCATTAACCGCAACTCAGAACTAGTTATATACAAAACTCAGTCCACTAACCAACTAACAAAATAACTGCTACACATCTCACTCTTTCATATGGAAAAATAAATAAATGAGTATAGAGAAGGCCTTATAGGTGTGACTTAACATGTCACACCCGTGACATATAGCTACTTATAACTATTATTCAGTTACTAGTGCTAGTTGCCAATCGTGGGTTCTGTAACTGTATATTATGACTAATATAGATAAAGACCCCTAACTCCTAAGCCCTAACATATTTTGTATTTATATTGAGTTGTTCTGTTTATGGACTTGTGTCACCTACTGTGGTGGATCTGCGTCATGTGTGAAATTATGAATGCTTTATATGCTCTGCAACTTGTGCTGAGTGACTGATCTGTTGACTTGTGAAGTTTTGATTTGTGTATGTTGTCTCATAGTCTCAAATTTAGGCTGAGGAATATAAATTATGGAGTTATGGATTTAATTTAGATTATTGTAGCTTTAGAAATTAGAATTGAAATTAGATCTAAAATTCTGAATTTTGAAATACTATTGTGTTATCTCATTTTAAAAGAATATTATGTTATCTCTTGTAAATTTATCTATATTAATTAAAGTTTGTGAATGAAATATATGAAATGTAACACCCCAACATATACCCTATAAGCATTATAACATGTCTAGGGTGTATTAAGAAGTGAAAATAATGAATTAAGTGCATCTTAGGAAGAGACATTATGGTACTTAATGTAAAAGACATGAGTTAATGGGTAATTTGTTCGTTTTGACATGGACATACATACTTAGATGTGAAATATATATGGGAATTTTTGATATGTTGCTTGCATTTATGAATGTGATGTGAGGGGAATTAGTAGAAAAAGTATCCCATTTCCTTATGGAATTTTTTGGGTTAAATTGGATGTGTTTTTGTGTTGCTCTTACATGATAAGATCGAAGTTAGTTGATTTGGGATGTGTACCTCGTTGAATGGAGAGGTTCCACTAAACATATCTCTATAATTTGGCCATCTCATGGCCTGTAGACCTCTAAATTCGATAATTTCAATTGTATATTAAACTAGAAACATAGATCTAAAACTTTGATGGAGGAACTGAAATTTTATTGTGCCTTTAAGATTTTTTAATTTTGTCTTGAAATTGAGTTATGGCTATTGTACCTATTTTCGAACAGTCTATAGTGTTTTGGGTATAACTCCTAGAATAATTAACCAAATTGTATGAAATTTATTAATTTAGAAAATTAAGATATAGGGTAATGAAATCAATGGATAAGATTGTAGGCCAATGTTGGAAGTAAAGGAAGAAGAAGGACCTATATGCAATTTTTCTAAAGTTAACACATGGATCAATTAGATTAGGGCATGTGTGACCAATAATAATAAAGCATGTGTGTCCAGTAGGAATTAAGCAAATGCGTGAGTCTTGAAAGTTTTGGAATGGGAATATAGAGAGGGGAGATGCACGACATTTTAGGTTTTTTATGTTCAGATTTTTCTCCTCTCCATTTCACCTTCATCCCATCATTTTTCACTTGGTGATTCAAGCAAAGCCAAAGAGGAAGGGAAGGAAAAGCATTCGAAGAAATACTTTGCCAATTTTAAGGTTTAGTACTTCACTTAGTTTAATTTTGTATTTGTTTCTGGTTAAATGGATATAAAGATTCATTTGGATATGTAATAGTTGCTGGGATGGTTCTTTGGTGCTATTTTGGTGTTATCTTGCATAGAATTGGTTATATATGACAAGAGAATATTGTCTAGTGGAATTTTTTCTAGTGTTTATTGAACTAGTCACATTTTTTTGGTCATAACTCAGCCTACACACCTCTAAATTTGTGATTTTAGTTGCATATGAAAACTAAGATATATAACTAGAAATCTCTAGAAGACTTTAACTTAATTCTAGCTTTATGATTTTGGAAATTCGAATAGAAAATGCTGACCTGATGCTACCCCTATTTTGGAGCAGCGTATGATTTTTGGCCTATAGCTCATGTGTTAGAAGTCCAAATGGTCTGATCTTTAGCGTTTTAGAAACTAGGTACACAAATGGACAAATGTCTAGAAGACCACGAAACCTAATTCTAACTTTTTCTATACGAATATTAAGGAAAAACTAGACTTTGTCATGTGATTTGCTTCTGGACTTATTGTTTGCCTATTTTTAGACCACCGTGGGCATAGCCCAAATTGCACTATTTTGAGTTTTTTCCATTTCCAATTTTTAATGAATCTTATCCAAACATCTTTAAATGCATATGAAACTTTCTAAACACATAGAAATAAATGAAATAGGACTTACATATGTGAATTGGGTGATTGAACATTGGAAATTAAGATTGAGCATAATACATTCCCAAGAAAACTTACATGTACATAAAATATTTATATGCACATTTATCACTCATATGCGTATAGTATGATTATACAAGTGTGATTTTAACACCTTTCTAATGGAGATAAGTTATAACTTGCATGCATGAACATAGATACAGATTTTTATCATATGACTTGTCAATATATGAATTATGAAATTGCCAATAGGTTATAGGAAATGTCACAGTGCCTACTATGTTATCTTGGTGGTGGATATATGGGTATGCTTGTAAGATTACAATGCAGTTGCTACAGTTTGACACCACCAGTGTCCACAGTTCAATACCTTTAGGTATCCATAGTTTAATGGCTTCGAATATCCACAGTTTGATACCTTCGGGTATCCACAGCACTTGTTATCCATACCCAAAGAAAATGTCTAGGCTTAACACAGAAAGGAAACTTAACAGTCATAAATAAGAAACACAACATGACAACATGAATAATTGGTATTGATAAGCATTTGTATTGATTGCAATAATGAATTGTGATGATGTGCATTTATATAAATAATTTGTATTATATCAATATTTGGCTTATAAATATGCATTTTCGGTATATGGATAACATGTTGAAGCATCTTTGCATTATTTACTTTGCTTAAGTATGCCATCATTGTTTACATGAGAATTAACTATCAATGTTTGGTTCATAAATGTGAATTTATGATATATGAGTTATGATATTTCTGAATGTGTGTGTTTGGTGGATGACTGTTGTGAGTGGTCATCCAATCTAAGCGTTTTTCCCACTAATCTTTCAAGCTTAGCACGAGTGTTAATCCGTGTAGTTCCAAGTCATAGGAGTGAGGTACAGGCTATATCTGCAAGGACCAAGGCCAACAAATAGAAGAAAAAGTAATTTTGGAATACGTTTTTAGTTATAGATAATTGCATATATAATGAAGAAAGGAAATTGTATTTTTTCTTTTAGATTACCATGTAAATGTAAAGATGTATGACTACTGTTAAATGATAATGTTAAGCATTGGAGAGTTTTGCAATATGTATATGGATAGCATTGAATATAATTCCATACCTTGAATGCATATACAAGGATTTGGTTTCTAAGTGTGTAAATAGTTGTAGGTTCCATATAAGGGTGTTACATGAAAGATTAAAACTAGGAACAAATTTATATTTCATAGTGAAGAATTAGTAAAAGAAAGAGCAAAATTATTTTGTGAACAAATTAGGTTGGCATAAAATGGTTTATAAACTGAATTGTGTAATCATACAAAATAGATTAATCTATAGTTAAATTACTTCACCATTTATCACATAAAATGGGTTATACTTGTGAATTTTTGATTAAATTATGTTATCATACAAAATGAGTTATGGTTTTGAATTTATATTTGAGTTATGTAATTACAAAAATGGGTTATAGTTGTAATTTTATTATTGAATTATTTAATCATACAAAATAGGTTATAGTTATGTTTATGGTTAAATTAAGTAATTATATAAAGTTATGGTTTTCTGAACGAATTATATATTCATATAAAATGAGTTATAATTATGAGTTTATGTTTGAGTTATGTAATAACATAAAATGGGTTATAGTTGTGAACTTATGGTTAAATTATGCAATCATACAAATTGAGTTACTGTTATAACTTTATGGTTGCATTATGTAATCATACAAAATGAGCTATAGTTGTGACTTGTGAGTTTATGTTTGAGTTATGTAATCACACAAAATGGGTATTATGTAATCATACAAAATGAGTTATAGTTGTGAATTTATTGTTGAATTATGTAATCATACAAAATGAGTTAAAGTTGTGAATTTACGATTGAATTATGTAATTGTAAAAATTGAGTTGTAGTTATAACTTTACGGTTGAATTATATAATTTTACAAAATGAGTTATAGTTATGATTTTAAGGTTGAATTGTATTCACACAAAATGGGTTATAGTTGTGAGTTTATGTAATAATATAATATGAGAATTTATTTGATAAAATGTGTTTAAGCATTAAATTCTATTAAGGAATCATTAAGTTCATGAAGTTCACTTACATGTGCATATCATATGATTTTTTTAGAAACTATTATCCCTTCATTTCTTCATGTTATGTTACACAACTTTATTTTGGTATGAAGTTATTAAGTTCATTTATTTTACAGATAAATGGAAGGAAGTTCCAGTTCTTTTGATAATTTAACTGCTTTAAAATGATTTGCTAATCCAACTTGAACTCATGCTAGATTAGTTTCTAGAATGAAGAACCATACCATTTGTTTATAATGTAATAAGCATTTGTAACTTCACCAGATTAAAGAAGCATTTAGTTTGGGTTAAAGTTCATATGGAGTCTTGTAAGAGAGTGAGTCATTATAAGAAATGACAAATGAAGACTTTGCTTAAAGAGTATCAACATGGGAAAAAACATATGAAATTGGTGGTGGAAGTTCTTTTGTTGATGGTCCAAATGATAGTGGAGATTTTAAAGGTGGGAGTATTCCTATACAACAAGAAGGGAATGTTACATATGATGTTAGGGGGGGAAAAAAAGACACTTATTTAATTCTTTACATCACAACAATTCTTAGAGCTCAACCTTTAATTTTTAGTGCCTTACCATATAGAGAAATGGCTCATAATATGGACATGGCAATGGCTAGATAGCGTTATGATTCAACTATAGCATCACTGCTACCAAGTCTTATTATTATGAGCCTACGGTGGATGTTTTTGCCTCTTATGGTCTAGGATACAAAGCCCCCTCAATTGATGATCATAGAGGTAAACTTCTTAGCATTTTATTTATAAAATAAAAAGTTATTTGGATGAAAAAATGACTTGGGCTACTTATGGGTGTTCAATCATGTGTGATGGTTAGACAAATAAAAGACAAGAGCCTATTATTAATTTTTGGTTTATTTTGCAAAGTGGACAATGTTTTTGAAGTATATTGATGCAACTGGCCTTATTAGGAATTCTAATACTATGTTTCAATTATTTGATGAATTTCGTGAATAAAGATGGGCTAAAAAATTATTTAGCTCATTACTAATAATGATTTTCTTACAAAGCAACTAGAATAAGATTGCAATGTAGGTATAATTCTTTTTATTAGATTCCTTGTGCTATACATTACATTGATCTAATGTTAGAAAATATACGAGATGCCATATATTTTCTTATAATTGATAAAATTTTATAGAAAACAAGAAAGGTGATCAAGTTTATCTACAATTATGCATGAATCCTAAATTTAGTAAGAAAGGGTTTCATAAATAGTAGGAATTTGTGTCGTCCTAATATTATAAGATTTGCAACTAATTTTGTATCACTTTAATGTTTTATTATGATAAAGAAGGAGTTGAGGCAAATTTTTACAAGTGATAAGTAGGTTGTATCTCAACATGCGAGGCCTAATGCTGGATTGGAGGTTTCTAGAATTATACTTGAAGATTATGAATTTTGGTCCCAATGTCAATTTGTCTTCTAAACTTGTGATCCTTTAGCGAAGGTACTTCATTTGGCTTATAGTGACGAGAAGGCAACAATGGGTTATTTTTATGATACCATTGAGAGGGCGAAGAAAGTAATTAAGGGCAATATAAAAAATTGCTTTCTTTGTACACAACTTATCTTAAAGTTAATAATGAGAGATGAGAAAGACAACTTTACTATACGTTATTTACAATTGGGACATTTTTTAATCCCAATGTCTATTTCATACCAAGTTTTACAAAGAAAGTTGAAGTTAATAGGGGAATGCTATTAACTATTATAACTGTTGTTGCCCATGAGATGATGCAAGATCTCTTAAGCTCACAAATGGAGATTTATAAGGATTCTTTGGTGATTTTGGGATGCCTATTGCTATTCATCAAAGAGACAAACTTAATCTAGATATATATTTTTTCACTTTTGTTACTTGTTGAAAATTAATCGTTACTTTATTTTGTTTATAATGTTACTTTTATTGTCTTATAGTTGCTTGGTAGGAACAATTTAAAAGTGGTGTTCCAAACTTGCAAAGGTTTATAATTCAAATTCCAAGTCAATGTATGAGTATAATAAGGTGTGAAAGGAATTGAAGCATATTTGAATTCATCCATTCCAAGAAAAGGAATAGATTGGAACACAAAAGATTAAACAACTTAGTCTTTTTCTTATATAGTTTAAAGCTTCAAAAAAGGCATGTTATTATAATTTTTAAGTTGAATAGAATTTCTTGTAATTTCTTAATAATTTATTTTTATTTGTTTACTAGGACTCTTAATAGAACAAGTAATTTTGTAACTCTAATTTTCCTTTATCATATCGATCTTTTGGCATATTGGGTTTTTGAAGAATTGAGTTTAATAGATGAAAGTGAATTGGAAGATAATCTTGGATGGGAAAGTATTCACATGTCATTTGGTGTAATGAATCTGAGTGATGGTGATGAAATGAGAATTTTGTATTAAATAAGAGATAAGGTCAATACAATTTGGGGGATATTCGATTGAATGAAGTTCTAGGTTTTAATTTTTTCTCTTTTTTTATTTCACTTATATCTTATGTATATTTTAAATTCTATATATACAATATAAATATAACTGTAAATTTTTTTGTTCACAATTCACTTCTACTTGGTTGTTTTCGTGACAGGAACTCTTGTTGTAATGCTGATCTTTATTATTCTTTTTATTTGATGTTTTGATGTACTGATATTTACTACATAATGAAATTGTAACAATTTATTTTTATATTTGTATGATGATTAAATGATTTTTTATTAATTATGGATATTATTTATAAGTGAAATATGTGAAAAGTAATATTACTAGAAATAAATAAATTGTTGTTATTTCAAATTTCTATTGTTATGATTTTTAAAGATATGTTTGATGTAAAATTATAAATTATATAGAACAATATATTGAGGGATAATTTTGTAATATAAAAAATAGGGACAATTTTATAATTTAAAAAAAATATCCAAAATGGTACCCGAAGTATCGTAATAGAACCATATTCAATATCAATATTGGTATAGTATTCATAACATTGAATTACGTGAAATACCAAAAGAAGTAGAATGCTTTTGCGATAAACTTTCATGGAACATGATTATGGAATACACGTGGAAATTGGTATTTAAGATCAATTCCCATTGGTTACATGGTTTAAAAAGACCAAAGTTTTGAATGAGCATGCTTTGATAGTTAAAATTTTTTATTTGGATTAAAGTGTAAATGAATTATTTTGAATCATTATAGGAGTATGAATTAGTAAATTGCTTTCAAAATTATTTATTAATACAAACATATTGGAGATTATCAGGAGACGTTGGGATGAAGTAAGAAGTTTTATAGATTTAGAAAACATATTTAAGAGGAGGTGGTCATCTTATTTTTTATGTTTCAAAACTATATTTAGTGTACTACTTAGCCAATCTCAATAATTATGCATAAATAATATTTTTTTGTTTAAACTATAGTATACTTAGAAAAGATGACATGCCTATTTCAATAAAAAAATGATATCCCACCAAATGAAACTTTAGTTTCTTTATTCCTCCCTTTTCAACTAAAACTTATTTATATTTAAAGTGATAGTGCATTTCTAAATCTTTGAAGCAAACACTTCTATACTCATGTATTTACATTGTTATCCTTTTATTTTAAAAGAAATGATCCTTAATATTTGTCACTACCTCCTGATTGCATTATTCTCTTTTTATTAAAGGTAATATTGAGATTTAAAAAGTTATTTACCATATATTTTATCATTATATGACATTAGATTTAGATACTAATCATAGTGGATGCTTTTTCATTAAAATCTTTTTTTGAAAAGAAAAAATATTTATATTAACTCAAGCTAAGCTTAACCAAAAAAAAAAAAAACATCACATTGGCAAGAATTCATTATTACTTCATTAAAACAAAGACAGTTAATAATGAACTAGGAATCTACTGTTCCTAAAAAAAGCTGATTTTTGTCAGGGCATCGTAAATTCTAGCGTTTCCTCATCAATGGACTAAGTTCGATCTAGTTTTCTTTGGCTATAAGACGTTCCCTGATCCAATGGACTATTTCGTCTACCAGTTTCTGTGTTTTCGTCAACTTGCCTGTGTGGAACCTGTTATTTCTTTCTTTCCAAACTATATAGATTGCCCAGCAAAATGCTGTCTTAAAGGCTACTCCATCTAACCTCATTTTTGTCATCATATTGGTAGTCCATTGTATGATTTTAACCCATTCATCCTGAGACAAATATACCTGTAATGAATTGTGGACCCTCTCCTAAACAATGTAACAAACACCGCATTGAACAAACAAGGGGTTTCATGTTTCACTCTCCCTTCCACAGAAGCTGTATCTGGGATCCACATTGATAGAAATGCCAAACCTTTAATTTTGAGCCTATCCTTCATTACAAGATAGCTTGTGAACACTGCTTTAGAAGATAAAGGATTTTTCCAAATTAGCTCAAAACAATGGACCCTTGGATGAATCTCTAAATAGCTTATAACAAGACTTGTTGGAATTAGTTCTTTAACTGTTAAATAAAACAATATAAATTGAGTCCTTCCAAAGACCCAGTGGCGGTGGCTTTAGGTTGCTCCCAGGACGAAAATCTAACCCTATCTTTTATAAACTCTAAGCTCATTGTCGCCCTTCCTTTTCACACTTACCTCTGTTACGCTGCAAAAGTTATCAAGGCCAGTATTCGTAAGGCTGCTAAATTGCTTAGCCTTCACTGAGGCTCTTTAATGTATTCCACCTTGGATGGTTAGCTTGATGGCGGCGCAATATGGAAATGAGGTGCTATAGAAACTGCATTGTCAAGGCAATTCCTCCGAGATGCATGATGACGTTGACTCCATGCTTATGCCTTTGCCATATGCAGCAATGAGCAAAGCCTCAGCTCTTCCTGCAAATTTTCAATGCAACAATGGGAAATAAATGATCATGAAAAGGAGTCCAGGCCAAGTTAGAACAAGTGTGTTTTCTTTCACCAGGAGCAGGATAAATCTATTTCCTCTCCATTTTGAAGTCTACGATCATAACTTAAAAGAAAAACAGATGCAGATGGTCATTCCACATGAGGGCTAAAGTTTCTCTATGTGACTCATCACAAATTTGCTATGCTCGGATTTATTCTCAGCCAAATACATGCGCTTCATATGAAAAGTAGATTGCAACTTCTTAAAATCACTGGTGACTACTGAAAGTTTAAATATACCATCTAGGCATCAATATTCACTAGATATTTATCATATAATTCAAACCCCAGTGACTATTCCTCAAGACAATTATTATCATTGATGATTAAATGCACATAATTATTCGTGAAAAGCGGAAGTCCACAAGTAAATAACTCCATATAAGTATCTGTTGGGTAATCATTTAGTGCATACAACATCAGATGAAAAAGAAGGCTTCTTAATAATAAGCAAATTTGTCATTACGAGCAACATGTATTTGATCGAATTGCGATAACAGCTCCACCATCCATAATAGATTTTAGAATGGTATTTGAATCATTATTAGGCCTCACTCAATAGTTTAAGCATTTGAATTGAATAGTTTCTTAACGTATTATCACAGAATTTAATTGGGAAGTCTCAAATTATGCTGGCCACATTTCTTGTGCAATATTGGTTTGTTGCACTTGTCTACAACTTACGTGAGGAGGTGTGTTAGAATAGGATTTCAATCATTTCCTTGGCCTCATCCAACAATTATAGTTTTTGAATATGGTTTTTTGAAAAAAGATAACAAGGTCGCAAGGTGAGGTTTAGATAAACGCACCATGATCCTTTTTCCTTTTCAATAAAGAACTTAGTGAAGGAAATAGTATTGACGCAGTTCTTCTACTATCATCCTGCCAAAATCCAATAATACCATTACCATTTAATTGGATGCTTATTCACTAAGCAACAATGCCCCTGTTAAACCCTATATGTTTATTTTATTCAATTGTGTCATAGCAGTTCTATTCTTATAGCAATAACTTAAAGGTATTGAATTCCACACTCACACTGTTAAACAAGTCCATAAGGCAAGGCTAACAATGCGAGACGTGGTCCCATCAGGCATCAGCAAAATTTGACCACCACATTGCCACATTTTTCATCAGTATAATCTTTTTTCGTTAAATAGATATGTATATTTATCAAGATGAGAATAGATATGTATATTTAGTTTCAAGGAATTAGATACTTTTGAACAGCTCTTTTAACCAAACAAACTACTAGAAGATTTCGTTTTTTTTTGTTAGCCCACAAGGTATCTTAGGAGGGTCCCAACTATGGGAGGACGCCTTTAATCCATCCACACTCAGAATAATCCCAGCTCACATCGGCTCAATCCATAAGAAGTAAAATACTAGAAGATTTCTAATGACTCCATTTTGAAAAGGAACGAACAGTCTCCTAAACAAGTGAGAATGGCTCAAACAACAACATGAAACATGAAAAACACCAACCTTTTTATAGCTTCCTCCACAGAGCTTAAATCCATTCTTCCATGTGAAAGATGGTACTGGAACTACAGAGAATCCTTATGCAACTAATATCCCAACCCATAACCCACAACCAAATCCTCCAGCCCACCATCCCTTTAGAAAAATTTAGGATGTATTTTCACAATCCACGGATTAGCATAAGGATTAGTTTTATGCAAAATTGTAAACTTTTACATTTTATGGTTTCAAAATAAATTCTGTCAGACAAGTTAAGTTGTAACATCTCGTTCCCATACAAAAGGTTGGAACCATAAAATTTGGTACATGTGAGATCAAAGAGAGATTAAGGAAATTGCATTTCATGCTCATGCATAATGTTAGCACACACACATACACGTGAATATTGATTTTTGCACATTAAAATGACTGTACATGGATTCATTGACAATTGCTGGATCTAATTGATCTATAAATGTGATTATAATTGCAATTTTGAATTATTTGTATTGAAAATTGGTTTTTGAGAGTATAAGCATTGATTTAGAATTTTCGGTGAAATATGAAATTTTTCTAGAATTTAAGGGTATTTTTTTTGGACCAAGAAAAATGCCAAGTGGCAGAACAGTTGATGAATAGAAGTAGAATTAAGAGCCAAATGGCAGTGAAAATTTTTATAAATGACTTTGGGATTTAATGACATATGTCATTGAAATTTGGAGACAATTGGAGTAGAAATTGGAGTTAAATGGACTAGTTTACTAAAAGAATCAATTGTGAACCAATAGGAATAGGACATGTGGCAAGTGACATGTGTCACTTGCCAAGTCATGCCCTTATCCCACGATGGTTCTAATTAATTGCAAGACCAATTAATTGCCTTTTTTATCTTCTTTTCTTCTTCTTCTTCGTGACCTTGCTCTTCTTCTCCACCTTCACAGAAATTATCTCACTAATTTCCATTCACTTAATACCGAACCTGTCATCTTTTACGTACCCCTTTCATTTTGCTCTCTCTTTCATTCTCACAAAATAACCCATCCTTCCCAACCTTCAAGATGATGATCGTGGGTTGTGTGTGAAGCTAGGGTTGAGTGAGATTTTGAAGATTTTGCAGCTAAAACAAGTAAGTGAAAAGTATTGTTCTTCTTGATTTGTTGAATGAAGTATGATTGATGATAGTAAGAAGTTAAATATGTGTAGGAAGTAAATGATGAATGGGTAAATGTGTATGTTCTGTTTTTGGGCTAATGATCAAATGATGGATTAAGAATTGGTTTGTGAATGTTATAAAGTGAATTGGAATAGAGAAAGAGTAAATGAGGTAGAAAAGATGATAATAAGGTATGTTAGGTGTAAGTTGTTAGATGTGAAAAATCTGGAAAATGGGAAGAGAGTGCTGGATTGAGTATGTTTTGTGAAAGTTCACTGCGGCAAACTTTTGAAATTTCACCGCGGCGAACTTGTGATTTTCATGTGGGAATTCCTCTCTGGAGGAGTTCACCGCGGCGAACTTTTCTTGCACTGAGCATGGTTCAGTATTTTGGGCATATCTTCTTTTGTAGTTGTCTAAATGGACTGGTTTTTTATTTGGTATAAACTAGGGACATAGGGATATAAATCATATGAAGAAATCAACTTCTCAACCAGACCCTAAGAGTTTCAATTTTCGGGTGAAATTTGAGTATGGGGTGCTGTCTCTGAATAAAAGTAGTTCGAAAATATTTCGAGTATAACTTTCACATTTCCAAACCAAATTGAGTGATTTTGGTGCCATTACAAACTTAAGACAATGTGGAAAGTTTTTATAAAATAAAGTGTTTCGAAATTACTTCATTGGAATTGTCTAATTGATCATGAAAAATAAACCCGAAGGTTTAGAAATTTGGTGAAATTTATAAGAAGAAAGGAAATTTTGGATAATGTGTGATCTTGTAATGTTGGAATAATATTAGTGAATGAATTGTTGATGTAGCACCCTACTCCCGCAAGACCCGAACCCGACATCGATGGGTGATGTCCGAACTCGTTCCCCTCGAGGGTGGTGTGCTACAGCACTCAATCACTCAGAAAATCGGTATAAATTTTTTCTTTTGTTTTGAACCACAAACATGATAAGCAAAAAGTCGTAATCTAAATCGAGCCCCACTTTATTTCATAACCATTTTGAACTAACACAAAATGTTTACAATAGCCATTTGGCCCCTTTCACACTTACAAATACACTTTAGTTGTTTCGAAATACAATTTTATACAAAAAGTTGCAGAATAAACAATTCAATACAAATTAAGGAAATGAAATGCAGACGCGAACTGATCC
>JAOQMS010000178.1:7391488-7406427 GCA_027563885.1 Erythroxylum longipes
TAACTCTCTTCCCCTCCGTCCTTCACCTCAGAGCAGAAATCTCAGAGTAGCGACTGTTGATAAAGGTAAAAAGTTAAACCCTAATCGCTCGAAGACATAGTAATAATGGACGAGAATCAATTACCTGAGCTTGTGACATCCTGTAGTACTGCTAGATCTAGACGAACTTCGAGGAGACACACCACTCGCCTCGTTCGCCACTGATCTGCCAGCATTCTCTCCCTCCCTTCCAAATCGAGTAACATTTCAGGAGAATGTGAAAGTTTGGAATCGTTATACCTTAAGTGTTAAACGACTCTGGCTCTTTATGTTGTGTTATGTTGCCATTTTAGTAATGCAGTAAATTCGTCGCTGTTTATTTACCTTTCAAATGTTTCTTTAGTGTCTAAATGGTAAATGGGCTATTATATGTGAGTGAACCCTGTTATACTCTCTTATATTTTCTAATGAATTTTTAAATTCTAAAAAAAAAGACTTGTTAGAAAATTTCCTAAAGTTAGTGTGCAACCAAACCATTTTGCCCTCCTTGCTTGATGGTTGAATGTAAGTTAGTAAATTATCTGGCTAATAGCCCTTCAGAAATTGTAATTCTAGGTTCCATTGTGTAACATTGAGCTCGCTCTTGCTTGAAGAGGAATTCTGGCAATCAAATGTCTTAGCTCATTCTTGTTGTATAAAAGGCTTAAGTCATTCCAATTATCAAACCAAAACTAAGTTAATTCACCATTACCAATTAGTTTCTTCATTGAGTGGTATATGTAGTCTCTTAATCTCAAAATTTGTTTAAAACTTCATGAATTTTCTCTGGTTTGATCTAATTTCTCGAAAATTTCGTCCTTCATGTAGTACTCATTGATCCACTTTGACCAAAGGGTCTCCTTATCCAGTTATCCTTGAAAAAGCCTACATATTCTGTTTAAAAGTGACACTTTTTGTATAGACATAATTGATGTAATCCCTAGGCCTCTCCAGCAAGAAACAATTCATCCCATTTTACTTTGGGCCCCTAGCACTTCCAAATTATCTAAGCCATAGAAATTGCTTGACGTATCTTTCAATCTCCAATGCTCCAATGCGTGTGTACATTCCTCAATACTATGGATATCAGCTACAATCTTCCTACAAAAGATAGCCACCTATTTTGCCAAGCATTGATCCTAGTTTTGTACATTTCAATCAAGCACAAGCAGTCCACATATCTTGGCTTGTTTATAGTAATTGGTATTCTTAGATATCTGAAGAGTGGAGTGCTAATTTTTTGGAGGTTAGAGAGCCTACTTAATTCTTGCCCATTTTGCACATTTGAGGAAACAAACATATAGCTTTAATGAAAATTAATGTTTAAGCTCGAAAGCTTGGTAAATTTGTCAAATATCTTCATTGTTAGAGATAGCCAATAAATTTCAATTCCGTAAAATAATAGTAGATCATCTATAAAAGATAAATGATTTCTTATAATTTGAGCATCTTATCCAAATTTTTGTTGTAATAAAAATAAAATTGAAATCTAACTAGATTTAAAATTTAAATATATATAATTAAATCATATTATAAGAAAATATTATCGTCAATTATACATATTTGAGTAAAAATATATAGTTAAATAGATATTTTAATTTTATGTATATTATAAATTTAATGCCATTAAAATCTAGAGTGATCATGCTTGTTATAGTTTTAAAATCTTGAGTGATCATGCTTGTTATAGTTAACACTTAATATATATGATAATGCTACTCAAACTATTTCCCCTTACTAATTATCACATAATTAAGAAAAATTATAAATACTATAAAGACTCGTAATCATATCAGATTATTGAACAAATGAATAGCTATGAAACTAAAATTAAAAGCTAAAAATTCGAAAAGATAATGCGTTTTCAAGCGGCCCATCCCCAGCAAGGAACTTGATACTAAACTGTCACTCTTTCTTTGTGTGACAAGTTCCGGGAGTAGGATCCATCTTCGTTTCTTCTTCTCCTACCATGACCCGCCCCGTTTACCTCCTCTCTCTACTCTCTCTCGCTCTACTCTTCCTTCTCTCTCGCTCCCACGTCCACGCCGATTCCCACTTTGAAGGCTTTGAAGCCGAAGACGACGAGGCTTCCGATGACACTCTCGACCCCAACGCTTACAAACTCTCCCATCTCCCATTAACTCGCTCCGACTCCGATCCCTCCTCCGAACCTGTTCCAAACCCCACCCCCATTTCGGATCCCCTACCAAAGCCCTCTCCTGAAGTCCCCACCTCCCCGACGTCCACGGCCTTCGACTACTGGGATGAAGACGAATTCGAAGGCGTACCTCCGCAGCCGGAGACACCCAAGGAAGTCTCGAAACCTGCTGATACGATTGACAACCGGACTTCGGATACGGATCCGGAACCTCAAACCACGGTACCGAAGAAGAAGCAATCTTACACAATCGAGATCGCGTGCGTTAGCTTCTTGATCATGTTCATCATTAACTACTTTACAGGAAAGCGCGAGAATGAGAACATCGCCCTCTCTTGGGCGGCGAAGTTTGCGACCAAAGATTCGATCTTTGAGAAGAATTTCAGTCTCTTGGGCGTTGGAGAAGGGGACGACTCGCCGTTGCTCTTAAAGGAAGGACAAAACGTGTTCAAATTCTACGCGAGTGGGCGTAGGTATTGTCAGGGATTGTTAGCGACGATGGAGTTGAAGAGCAGGCACGATATGATTTCGAGGATCTATAATATGATTGTCCCGTGTAGAGATGAAATTAGTTTTGAGGTGTATATGAATGAGGACTCGATGGATCATGTGGTGTTTGCTTTGGCCAAGAAGAAGATTGCTAAAGTTATGCACAAGGAGGTCAGGGATTTGCAGAGGTTTTCTGGTTTTGTGGGGCAACCAGTTGTTGGAAGGAAATTGGTTGTTGATGAATTGAGTGTTGTTTCCGAATCTAAGGAGGTTGCTGGGGATTTGATCACCGAGGCTGTGCTTGATCAGGTTTCTATTTGCTTTGACACTTGTTTTTTCTTCAGTTTTGATGTCAGTTTGAGTTTTATCATGTTTTTAATGTCCTTATGGTCAAATGCATGATATTAACACGTTCCTGGTTGAGTGAAACTAGCTTCAATTATCAAGCTGTTGTGCCATAGAAAGGTTCCCATTCAGTTTATACTTGTGACTTATGAGAGTGGGAATATTTTACTGGCCTCAAGTTTTTGAACTATATGTACTATTTGATGTGAATGATGGTGCTTAGAGGGCAGTAGTTAGGAGAATGCAACTTTAAGTTTTTGTTCTTCTTTCTCTTTCCATTTCTCTTGGAGGAGGAGAGGAACTAATCTGTTTGACCATTTTTTCTTTAGTGGGATATATTACTGTGTGCAAATCTTAGTGGTTTTAGTGCTCTTCCTGGACATGCATGGTTGCTGCTTCTTATACTAGTCTCACAGAACAGCAATGCTGTAAGCTTTTATGTGTTCTGCGAACTACTATTGAGGTTTGTTTTATTTGAATGTGCTGATAAGATTTATTCTGGGAGGAGGACCTTGGAGATTCTGGTATTATTATAATGCAATGGAAGCCTCTTTCCTTCCTGTGCTAGAAATAACTCCTAGATAAATATGTCTTTTGGTCAAGCTTGTACTCATGTGGCAGGGAAACTGCAACATGAAGCGCTTTAGATAAAGTATAAATTAAAAGGTTTTACACTACTGGTCCTAGACATTAACTAACCAATTGTAAACTATCATTTTATCTTCATGAACTGTTAACCTTTCTTTTTGGATCTGGTTATGTAGGATTATTATTTTTATTGGTTTCAGAGCTTTTACTTACCTCAGTATGGGAGAATTTGAATGTTATGTTTTGATGGTTTTAGGCTTTTTACTAAATACAAATAGAAATTGTTAAAGGACAAGGGTTTTTCACGAACTGTATGGAAAGAATTTAAATTCATTTTTTTAGGGAAGTGGATAGAGATTTGCTACTGTGAGATTGTTTGGAAGGATTGAAGCCTCTGAATGAATTGCCTGTTAGTCATAGTTTTATAGGAACTGAAATTGTGAAGAGCTTATTGGACTAAACCTTGTGGATTTGGATTATTTCACTAGCTTTTGGCTTGTATCACATAAGTGTTCCTTTCTTCCCTATGGGTTTTTGATCTAATTTTCTGGAGTACGTGGCTGTGATAAGACATAAATGGTGGATTAACTATCAAGTGATGTATTTATTAGATCTTTGACCAAGCGATATGAACATCTGCAGGTCTTTGGTGAGAAGGCTTTTGAGAAACATGGCAAGGGCTTCATTTCAATGCATTTTTCTGATCAACATGCTGGCAAACACAAGAAGATGCTATTGTTCAAATTTGCACTTCCTGATGCGAAGAACATGGCTGAGCTGAGTCGCTTGGTAGCTTTGATTCCTTATTATATTGATCTGATTGGGCGCTACAAGCTGAGTTCACAGGTTTGTCAGATGATATAAGTTAAATATGATGTTGGCTGCTATATTTAATAATGTATTGGAAGAAGATTTAATAAATATTGCTTGCTTCAACCAACTCCAGGCTCGTTCTAAAACAGAGGCAGCCAGATTGAAGGCTGCGCAGGAAGCATATAAAGAACTTCAGAATGCAAGGCAAGAAGCTATACAGCGAAAGAAAGCCGAGAAGAAAAAGATGATGGAGGAGGCCGAAGCAAAGCTTAGTGCTGATGCCGTCCGCAAAAGAGAAGCAAAAGAACGTGCTCGTCAGATGAAGAAGGCAATGCCAAAAATAAAGATGACTCGAGCTTACTAGTTTATTTTGTTTTTCGATTAACTGCTGTGACTTTTTAGCTCAGCTCTATTCCTCAAATTTCTTGTTTTACGCCTTTCAGCTCCCTGTTCTTCACTGCTTTTAGGTGTGATTTGAATCTTAGCAGTTAGTGTATGAATCACCCATCTTTCTGGGATTGAATGTTTGAAAATTAAACAGTATAGAAAAAGAGAAGATTTTCTTGACGTTCGACTTGAATCAACTTTTGGAATTTAGGATGTTCCTCACTTGATGACATGTAACACTATTTTGTTCGACTAATAAAACTTTCTGTATTTTACGTTTTGTAATTTCAGAAGTGAACAACTCTTTCTAAAGTTATATTCTGTAACAAAATTGATGATCCTACGTATTGTATAGAGAAACACGGAGCGTTGGTACTTTGGAAAATTTTCCTACTCTTTCTAAAGATATACTGTAACAAAATTGATGATCCTACGTATAGAGAAACATGGAGCGTTGGTACTTGAGGAAAATTTTCCTCTACATCTTGCTACTTGAATTATAAGAAGCAACATACATGCTCGTTATCCAAAGCAATTAAATATGAGATTATAAGCATGGAGATGGCATACCGCATACCTGGTAGCCAGAGAACCATTATCTACTTGTGCTCTCATAAATTTTGTCTTCTGATAAACTTGGAGCTATTAAAAGAGCTTAATTGTTCAGTACGGATGTCTAAATGGGCCTTTGTTTCTATTGATCCATTATCAGCAGTCCAGGTCTTTATGAATTCTTAACATCATATTTTAAATTTAAGTTCACAAATTTGTCGTCATCTATCCAACGTTGTGAATATTATACCGGTACTTGTACCGAATTTGGTTCTAGTACAGTATTGTACTGATATCGATTAATATCGAGTACCATTTTAGATAATTTTTAAAATTTATAAAATAGTCTCTGAATTTTCTTAAAATTACAAAATTGTTCTCCAATATATTGTATTGTATAATTTATAATTCGTAATAATAGAAATTTAAAATAAAAATAATTTATTTATTTTAGTTAATATTATTTTTCACATATTTCACATAAATAATAATCATAATTAATATGAAAAAAGATCATTTAATTATCATACAAATATAAAATTAAGAACGATACAAAGTATTTAAAATATTACAATTTCATCATATAATAAATAATAATTACATCAAAACATCAAATAAAAGGAATAAGAAATATCCATAACTCTATAACAATTACAATTTGCAGTAAAAGTTCATGCAGAAGAACTAACTATAAGTGAAACCCGAAACAAAAATAGTTACAATTATATTGCATATATAAAATTTAAAAAGCACATCAAATATGAGTAAAATTAAAAGAAGAGGAGAATCAAAAACTTGCAAGTTCAATCAATCGAATACCAACTCAAAATGCACTGACCTCAATTCTCATTTGGTATAAAATTCTTATTATTAAGAGGAATTTCATCATTCAAATTTATTACATCAAATATCAATATTTTCGCATCCAAGATTAGCTTCCAAGTCACTATCACTTATCAAACCCGTTAAAAGATCGATATTATCAATACAAATTGGATCTTCTGAATTACTTGTTCTATTAAGAGTACTAAAAAACAATAAAAATAATCATTAAAAAATTATAAGAAATTATATCTAACTTAAAAATGATAATAACATACATTTCCCGAAATTTTAAATTATATCAAATAGAGACCAAGTCATTTAATCTTTTATGCTCCAATCTATTCATTTTTTAAATGGATAAATTCAAATGTATTCTAATTTCTATCACACCTGTTACACTCGCACATTGATTAAAATTCAAATTACAAACTTTTGCAATTTTGAAACACCACTTCCAAATTGATCTCACTAAGAAACTGTAAGTTGTAAAACAACAAAAGTAGCTTTATAAACAAAATAAAGTGATGATTAATTTTCACTAAGTGATAAAAGTGAAAAAATATATATATATACCTGGACTAAGATTGTCTCTTTGACAAATAGCAATTGGCATCCCAAAATCACTTGAAACCTCCTTATAAATCTTCATTTGTAAGCTTAGGAAATCTTGCACCATCTCATATACAAAAACTATTATAATAGTTAATAGCATTCCCCTATTAACTTAAGCTTTCTTTGTAAAACTTGGTTTGAAATAGACACTAAGATTCAAAATGCTCCAACTGCAAACAATGAAGAGTAAAATTGCCTTTCTCATCTCTCATTGATGCATGCAAAAAAAGGTATGTATAAAGAAAGCCTATTTTTTGATATTGGCCTTAATTGTTTCCTTCACCTTTTCCATAGCATCATAAAAATAACACATTATTACCTTTTTATCACTATCATCTAGATAAAGTACCATCACTAAAGGCTAAAAACTCGGATGACAAATTGACATTAGGACCAAAATTCAAAATCTTCAAGTATAATTCTAGAAACCTTTAATCTAGCATTAGAACTAGCATACTGAGAAGCAACTCATTTATCGCTAGTAAACATTTGTATAAACTCTTTCTTCATCATAATAAAACACTAAAGTGATAAGAAATTTTTTACATATCTTATAATAGCAGGACGACAAAAATTCTTACCATTGGTGAAATCATTTCTCATCAAATTTAAGACTTATGCGCGATTATAAATAAACTTGGTCACCTTTTTTGCTTTTTATATAGTCTCATCAATAATAAGAAAATACCTAGCATCCACTATTTTTTCAACATTATGCAGCATAATGAGTTTAATAAAAAAATTATACTTGCTTTATAATCTTCTTCCAATCGTTTTATAAGCAGAATCATTATTAGTAATAAAATGAGCAATATTTTCTAGCGCACTTCATTCACAACTTCAACGAATATTTCAAATAAAGAATCAGCATTCCTAATAAGGCCAGATATATCAATAGACTTCAAAAACATTAAGCCCTTTACGGAATAGACCAAAAAATTAATAATAGACTCATGTCTTCTATTGGTCTAACCATCACACATTATTGAACACCCAAAAGTAGCCCAAGTCATTATTTTTTCATCTAAATAACTTTTAATTTCATAAACAGAGCTACTCAAAAGTTTACCTATATAGTTATCAATTAAAGGAGCTTTGTATCCCGAATCGTAAGAGGCAATAACATCTACCATAGGCTGATAATAATAAGACTGGGAAGCATTGAATATTATATCTAAATCATACCACCATCTATCCATTGCCACATCCACATTATGAGTTGCATCTCTTAATTGTAAGGTACTATGAATTGAAGGTTGAGGTCCAGGAGTTGTTTGTGGATAAAAAAAATTAGACACTTGTCTTATTTTTTTCCTAACATAAGGTGCAATATTAACTTCTTATTAGGTAGGAATACTACCACCTTAACATCCCATTATCATCTTGAACACCAACAAACTAACTTTCATTACCAATTTTGGTAATTCAATTTCTGTCGTCTATCTTTCTCGTGCTGATACTCTTCAAGTAAATTCTTCATTTGCTATTTCATATCATGACTCACTTTTTTACAAGGCTTGGCATTACTTTTGACCCCAGCTAAATGCTTCTTTAATCTAGTGATTCCTCTACTTTTCAAATACTTGTAACAAAATAAGTAAATGGTATGGTCCTTCATTCCAGGAACTAATCTAACATGAGCCCAAGCTGGATCATTATATCTTCCTGAAGTGGATGAATTATTAGGAGTACTTGAACTTCTTTCGATTTATCTATAAAAATAAATGAAGACATATGTCAAAATTAACTTAATAACTTCTTATCAAAATAAATAAAATATAATACACATTATACACAATTACAAAATAAACATATACAGTTTGTATGATTACATCTTATACACAATTACACAATATACATACACATCTTATATAATATAACTCATTTTGTATGATTACATCATACAAAATTCAATCACATCCAATACAATTCACTAATAAGTCAAAAACCAACAATTCAAGTATTCAACAAATACAATTACACAATACATATATAAATCTTATATAATATAACTCATTTTGCATGATTACATTATTCAACCATAAACTAAATACATACACTCACAACTATAACATATTCAACTTCAACCATAACTCACAATTATAAGTTTACAACTTAGTTTATGTAATCTCATTATTCAACTATAAAATAATATATTTTGTTTACTTATACAATTCAATTTGTAATGCTTATAATTATTTTGTTTTCTTAACTAATTTTAATCAAAATTGTTACTAAAATCATAATTTCCAAATTTAATTTAATAATCTTTCATTCAACAATTTTAGTCAACATTCTTCGTTTCTTACTCAAGTTAACTCCACAATGAAGAGTAAACATACACTACATAATTCAATTTCTTCTAAGACAATTCACAAATAAGTCAAAAACTAACAATTCAAGTACTCAACACGCATGATTACATAACACACATATACATCTTATATAATATAACTCATTTTGTATGATAACATCATTCAAATATAAACTAAAGATACACACTCACAACTATAACCTATTCAATTTTAACTATAACTCACAACTGTAAGTTTACAACTTATTTTATGTAATCACATAATTCATGTAATGCCCCAACATAAACCTTATAAGTATTATTGCATGTCTGGGGTGTATTAAGAAGTGAACATAATGAATTAAATACATCTAAGTATAGTAAAAGACATAATGGTACTTAATGAAAAAGACATGGGTAAATGGATAATTTGTTTGCTTCAGCATGGACATACATACTTAGATGTGGAATATGTATGAAAATTTTTGATATGTTTGCTTTGATTATGAGCGTGATGTGAGGGGAATTGATAAAAGAAGTATTACATAAGCAAATGAGATGTTTTTGGTTGAATTAGATGTATTTTCATGTTGCTCTTACATGATAAGACCGAAGTTAGTTGATTAGGATGGGTACCTCACTGAATGGATAGATTCCACTAAACATACCTATGTAATTTGGCCATGTCTTGGTCTATAGACCTCCAAATTGGATAATTCCAATTGAAAATTAAGCTAGAGACATATATCTAAACCTTTCATGAGGGAACCAGAATTTTGTTGTGTGCCTAAGATTTTTGAATTATGACTTGAAGTTGAGTTATGTCTGCTATCCCTGTTTTCGAACAACCTGTAGTAATTTTGGGGTATAACTCCTGGTATAATTAACCAAATTGCATTCATGGAATTTATGCCATTAGAAACTTAAGACATAGGGGAATGAAATAAATTGATAAGAATATAGGATAATATGGGAACTAAAGGAAGAAGGAGGACCAATATGTAATTTTCCTAAAGTCAACTCATGAACCAATAAGATTAAAGCATATGTGTTTAATAGAATTGTAACACATAGTCCAATATAATTGTGATAAATGGTCCAGTAGAATTGTAACAAATTTTCCAATAGCATTGCAACACATGGTCCAATAGCATTGTAACACGTGGTCCAATGGGATTGTAACACATGGTCCAATGAGATTGTAACAAATGGTCCAACAGGATTATGACATATGGTTTAATGGGATTGAAACATGTGTCTAAACTAGAAAATTCATGAAAAGGCATATGGAGGGGGGAGATGAACAAAACTTTGATGGCATAACTTCAGATTTTTCTCCTCTCCATTTCACCTTCTTCATCCCATCATTTTTCATTTGGTAATTCAAGCAAAACCAAAGAGGAAGGGAAGGAAAAGCATTAGAAGAACTACTTTGTCAATGTTAAGGTTTGAGACTTCACTTAGTTGATTTCTATATTTGTGTATGATTGAATGGATACAAAGATTCATTTGGATGTGGAATTGTTGTTGGGATGTTACTTTGGTGTTATTTTGGCGTTACTTTGCATGAACTTGGTTGTACATGACAAGAGAGTATCATGTAGTGGAATTCTATCTAGGATTTGTTTGAGTCATAACTCAACATATAGACCTCAAAATTGTGTGATTTTAGTTGCATATGAAACCTAAGACATAGATCTAAATATCTCTAGAAGGGAGGGACTCTGACCTAATTCTGGCTCTATAACCTTTAAATTGAGATCAAAAAAGGTGACCTGATGTTGCCCCTATTTTGGAGCAGCTTATGATATTTTGCCTATATCTCATAATTTAGACGTCCAAATGGTCTAACTGTTAGTGCTATAGAAACTATAAACATAGGGAAAAATGTTTAGAAGACTTAGAAACCTAGTTTTGACTTTTTCTATATGAATATTAAGGAACAAGTAGTGGTACAAATGGAGAGAGTGTCTGTCATGACCATGGCATTGTTTTCATTTCCGATTTTTATTGAATCTCATCCGAACCTTTATGAATGTGTATAAAAATTTTCAAAAACCTAAAACTAAATGAAATAGTACTTACCATATATGAATTGGGTGATTGAACAATGGAATTTAAGATTGAGCATAATGCATTCCAAAGAAAACTTGCATGTACATAAATAATTTGTTTGCGTATGTATTGCTCATATGTGTATAGTATGATTATACAAGTGTGATTTGACACCCTTCTAATGGTGATTAGTTAAGACTTGCATGCATGAACATAGATATAGATTTTATGACTTGAAATGTATATCATATGATTTGTTAATATATGAATTGTGAAATTTGCAAATGGTTAAAGGAAATTATATGTTTCTTTTTTATTATCATGTAAATGTTAAAATGTTTTACTATTGTTAAATGATAATGTTTAGCATTGGGGAGTTTTGTAATGTGTATATGTATAGCACTGAACCAAAATGCATATCGTGAATGTATGTACAAGAAATTGGTTGCCTTATGTATGGATGGTTGTAGGTTTCGTATAGGGGTGTTACATTTTGTGGTATCAGAGCCCGATTTAGGAGGTTCTGACTAACAAAAGTCTAGTAATGTGTGATATGGTTCATTGTTAGTGTTGGCCTAATATAGAAGTCCTTGTTTTCTTATAAATAGTAGAGATAGAAAGACCTCGTGAAGTTAATGAAGAGTCAACTGACAGTGTGGTAGGGAGAGAGACCAAATAATTTCGAGTCGTCGTGAGCCTTCAAAGAGTATGTGATAGAATGTTATTAGTAGATCGACTAGCATGTGATATAAATGTGACTAATCCATTAGGCCATAGTATATATGTGAATAAAGTGTATTGATATTGCCCTATTTTGGTCTATAAGAAGTAGTTTGCAACTGAATTGATAGAGTTACTTATTATGAATTTGAATTTGTAACAACCCTAGACCACCCGCATACAAATATTGTCCATTTTGGGCCTTGACCCAACTAAGCCCTCACGGTTTTGCTCTTCCCATACCTTGGAAAACGCATCTGTGATGAAGAGGTATCCATACCTTTATAAGGCGTACTTCGTTCTCCTCTCCAACCGATATGGGATCTCACATTCTCCCTCCCTTTAGGGCTCTGCGTCCTCGTTGATACACCGGTTCAAGTACTGGCTCTGATACTATTGTAACAGTTCTAGACTACCTGCCCATAGATATTATCCACTTTGGGTCTTATCCTAACCAAGCCCTCATGGTTTTGCTCTTCCCACACCTTGGGAAAATGCATCTGTGAGGGAGAGTTATCCATACACTTATAAAGCGTACTTCCTTCTTCTCTCCAACCGATATGTGATCTCACAGAATTAATCTTGGGCATGAATTGGTTGTCCAAATACCAAGCTATAGTTGATTGTAGGTTGAAAACAGTTGTGCTCAAAGATTTTGATGGTTTAGAAATAGTGTTGTATAGTATTGATGAGCATTTTCATTTGTATTGATAATATGTACCATTGAGTGTTGAATATGAATGTTTGAGTTTTGAAGGTGAATTTATGGTACATGAAAAAAATATTGAAGCATGTTTGCATTATTTATTTGATTAAGTATGCCATCATTATTTCTATTTGTGTGATGTTTATGAATGTATGTGCTTGATAGATGACTGCTGTGAGTGGTAACCTAAACTAAGTGTTTTTCCATTAAGCTTTCAAGCTTAGCACGGTTGTTAATCCGTGTAGGTCCAAGTCATAGGAATGAAGTATAGGCACCAAGGCTAATAGATAGAAGAAAAAGTACTTCAGGAAGGCTTTTTTAGTTAAATATGATTAAATATGTAATGGTTAAAGGAAATTGTATGTTTCTTTTGGACTACTATGTAAATGTAAAAATGTTTACTACTATTAAATGATAATGTTAAGCATCGGGGAGTTTTGTAATGTGTATTTGTATAGCATTAAACTGAAATACATGTCATAAATGTATGTACAGGAAATTTGTTGCCTTATGTGTGGATAGTTGTAGGTTTCGTATAAGAGGCGTTACAATTCAACTATTAATTAATATATTTTGTTTACTTATAGAATTCAATTTGTAATGTTTATCAATATTTTGTTTTCTTAACTAATTTTAATCAACATTATTGTCGAAATGCTAATCCTTAACATTAATTTAACAATCTTTCATTCTCCAATTTAATCAACATTCAAAGTTTTTTAATCAAATTAACTCCACAGTCAACATACACAATATGCTACACAATTCAATTTAATCCAATGCAATTCGCCAAGAACCAACAATTCAACATACAAAATTACTAGACAACACAAAGTCATAAATACATAATTCAATATTCAAATTAACAATCAACTGATCAAGTAATCAATACAATTCTACAATTCCAAAATTCTATAATCAATATTCCATAATTCACAACTTCACAATTCTACAAATTTTGTTGCAATTTTTTGCAACCTTCACTAAGCTAAATCCCTGGATTGGTGCGTGTCAGCAAGTGGGTGGGTCAGTTCGGGTCGAGTCAGGTCGAGCTAGGTAGGTTGGGTTTGAATCTAGATTTGCAAAATTTGAAATCCTGATCTAATTTATCCAAGCGAGCTATTGGACAGAGTTTGCAACGACTAAAGGCCCGAAGGTGTGGGCACTGTTGGCTAGCAACCAGAGGACCAAAGATGGAGGCTTATGCAGTTAGGCACTGGGCAAGCGAGACGACACATTGCAAGAGAGACGATCATAGGGTAATGGTGGTCGGCGACAACACCTTATATGAGGCAGTGACGATCGCATGGCTGGGCTAGGACTGGGACATTGGGTTGCTGGGGTCGAAGACAGAGAGGAGAGAGAGAGTAAAATAAAAAATGTGTGTGAGAGAGAGAGTGACAGACGCGAAGTCATGGTCTCTCAACTTTTTAAACTTTACAGTATTATCTAATATTTAGCCAATATTTTAAATATTGTTGGTACAGATGAAATTGTTGGTACTAACATCCGATACCAAACAATAGTATTTTGTACTATTTTTTAGCCAGTATCGATTAGTATGATATAAAATCTATAACTTTGCATCTATCAAAAAAAAACTCGTAAAAATAATATATTTTAAGTTTTAATGTTTTCAAGAAATATAAAGATGATGAGGAAGAATAGTTTCGTATGATGACAAATAAGATTTACATTCGATCATTTTGAATATTCTACTTCTAGCAATCTAACTTTGTCAAAATATATGTAGCTTATGACATTTGTTAAAGGCTGGATTGTTTTGTGCTAAAGACTGGATTAAGAAATGCCTTAAGAGATGGGCTGGTTCATCCCATGGACCAAACGGGTCATGGGCCAACAAGAGACCCACTTCCTATTATGACAGAAACCTGCAGCAACACAACATTTAAACCTACAACAACACAATATTTACGCATCAGTGGCACACCCACACTTCTGCACTGCACAAAGGCGCATCATGCAACAACACAGTGTCCTTTTTCCTCCTTGTTTGTCCTTTTTGCTCCTCTGTAAATATAGTTATAGGTACAACAGATACATAGCCAATAGAATCTCGTTTCCTTTCTAGTATAAGTAGGCAGCTTATGTACATACACAGTGTGGTGAAATCAAAATAGAAGAAACTTTTCCTATATTTTCTTCATGGTATCAGAGATTATGGTCTGATCCAACCTACCACCAAAGATGTCGACCATGGCTGAAAGTGAAACTAGTCACCTTGATTCCGCAGACTTAGAGAAGTACTCCATCACCAACACAGAAAACCCAGGAGCAGTTCTCGTTACCACCCTCTTCAATGGGAATAACTACCTAACATGGAGCAAGGCAATGATGATAGCCCTTTGTGCCAAAGA
>JAOQMS010000178.1:7412501-7422643 GCA_027563885.1 Erythroxylum longipes
GGATAGAACACAGAGGATAGATTATGGATCAAAGATTATAAGAAGGAGTTAAGAAGTTATTTGATTTGAAGTGCATCTCCTGTGTTACTATTCACACTATCGTCTGGGTTACTGTTCATAGTTATCTTCTGCCCTATTTTTGACCCCTCAGAAGATGAATTTGGCCTTTGAGGTCTTCATAAAAGTTGTAGTTCTTGACATCCTCTTTCCAACTATCTAAAGAAACCCTGAAGTGGATGTCTATAGAAAGAGTTATGCCGACCACCCTAAAGTACGTAATATAAGTTTCTGCATGGAAAGTCGGGGTCTGGGAGCAGGTATCGACACCACTTTATTGGCAATGTAGGGTACTCAATTTCAAGTATCTCAATAATTTTACCATAGTAATCCATCAATTCTCCCTGTATGCAAACCCTACTATTTACTGTTGTTATGTTATGACCATGATATTTTGTATAAAATTTGTATCCATTAATTGAAATACATACAATTTAACAATTTGCAAAGGAGATCACATATGAACTTGTTCTTTATTGGGTTTTCTGAGGCCTACACAAAATAAATTATCATATTAAATAGTATAATGTCATTGGAACACTTTGATCTAATAATTCAACCATTTCAAGAATAGTAAGTGAAAACTTACATATTTTTCGAATTATTGAGAAAAGTGTCTTTTAACTTCTTTATTGATATCATCCTGTGTTTTTTTAAGTATTAGCTCGTGTAACTATTCCTCGTATAAGCTGAAAGCATTATTATGTATTTTAGTTGTGAACAACATTAACTTCGAAAACTCAAATAATCAATTTCAAAATCAACTTCAACTTATAGTACGAAAGGTTGAACCTTTTGACAGTTCAATAAAATGTAACCATGGACATCTTTTATTTCTTCCTCTGTCAACATTCTTTTTGTTGACCGTCCATATGTTTGTCTAGGATATGTGAAAATGGATAAGTTACCATCAACATTGCCCGTTCCTCCCCTATCGTCATTACAAGGAACTTTTCTTTCTCTTGTGTACGTATGTGGCTCAAAATATTGTGAACAAAATGATGTACTTGCTTCCTCCACTAAATAAGCATTACATATCGAACCTTCAACTCTAACCTTATTTTTGATATTTTTTTCAAGTGATGCAAATACCTATATTAGAAAATATAGTTATTACAATTCTGTGATTAAAACATGTTATAACTCCAATTTAAGTATTCACTATAATTGCCTCTCAAAAGGGATAAATCCATTGATATTAAATTGGACCAACAAGTTTAGCTTCGTGTGCTAAATGCATGGGTAGATGTTCTATACAGTTAAAGAAGCTTGGAGGGAAAATCACTTCTAATTGCCATAAGATTACTGGAATTTTCCTTTCTAGTTTTTTCATTTCATCGAATTTTATTTCAGATGATGTTAAGCTTTTGAAAAACAATCTTAATTTTGTTATAGCTTCCTAAACCATATTTGGTAGCAACTCCCGAAATGCAATTGGAATTAGCCTTTGCATAAACACATGACAATCATGACTTTTCATCCCAAATAATTTGTACTTCCTCATGTCCACACACCTTGCTAAGTTTGAAACATAACCAGAGGGAAACTTTAGACTTTTCAACCATTCACACAAAATTTCCTTTTGTTTTTTGTCCAAAGTGTAACATGCTTTTGAATATTGACCAATGTGAAGATCTTTATCTAACTCATTTCTTCTATAAAATTTTTTTAAATCAGCTCATGATTTTGCATTGTCCTTTGTGCTCCCTTCAATGTTCATTATGATATTGAACAAATTTTCAAAAATGTTTTTTCAATATACATCACATCTAGATTATGATGTATCAAATTAGTTTTCCAATATGGAAAATCCCAAAAGTTGTGTTTTCTCTACTTAAAATTTTTACTAATGCTTATATTAACTTTATCAGCTTCAATTTTTTTTTAACTTTCAGTAATCCTAATTCATCAATCTCCTGCAATATCTCTTCACGAGTTTTGTAAAGGGGAGGAGGTATTTGTACCATCCTATTCTTAATGAAATTTTATTTATTGCATCTAAATAGATGATATGGAGGAAGAAATTTCTTATAGTTGTCAAACCAAGATTTTTGGCCCCGTTTGGAAGATAAAATGCATCAGAATTATTGTCACAATAAGGACAAGCCAATTTTCTATTGTGTTCCATCCAAACAGCATAGCATGCATCAGGAAATCACTAATAGTCCACATCAAAGCTGTTCTCAACAAAAAAAATTTGTTTGAGATACACATCATATGTCTCCATACTATATTCCTAAAGATATGCAATTCAGATACCAATGGTTGTAAGAATACATCAATTTTATGCTTTGGATTTGTAGGCCCTAGCACAATCACTGTCAAAAACATATATGCCTCATTTATACACATCCATGGAGGCAAATTATAAGGAATAATTATGATTGACCTTGATGAATATTGTTGGCTGGATTGACTAAAAGGTTGGAATCTACCCGTCGACAATCCTAACTTAACATTTCGACTTTTAGCTGCAAACTTATAATAGGTGTTATTGAAATGTTTTCATATGAGTGCATCTGATGGATGGTTCATTATTTCATCTTCCTGTTTATGTTCATTATGTCATCTTATGTGAGATATAGTAACATTAGAGGCTTATAGTCTTTGAAGTCTCAGAGTAAGTAGGAAATAATACATTCACTTCCAAGGTACTAATTTATGTTTGATAGTACGCTTTCTAGGTTTGAACCTAGATTGACCATAAAATTTGCACTCTTATAATTCTACATCTTCTCCCCAAAATAACATACATCTCAATTTATAACAATCAATTTTTTCAACTGAAAAACCAAGATCCCTAATAAATTTCTTCATATTGTAAAAATTATCAACCATTGTACGATTAGGAGGCAATGATTCATTATATCAAGTAAATTTTATCAAAACTTCGATAAAAAATATGCCCTTCAGATTTTATGTTCAATATTCGAGCAATTGAAGATAATTGAGTCATGGTCTCACAATTTGTCCATAATTCTTGGTCAGCTGATTGTAGTAAGTCAAAAAACTATTTTGCATGTGGATTTGGTTCTTCTTCAAGATTTTCTATATTTTCCTGAAAGGTATAATCGGCTACATCATAAATCATTTAAATGTAAGGATTTTCAGTTGCACCAATATTACTTGTTCTAAATCTAGTCCCCCCTTCAAACTCATCCACATTTATTGACGAGCTTACTTCATTACCCCTTGAGGTGCTACAAATTAATGGCTTCCCATGTCTTGTCTACTTAAAATAATTTGGAACAAATACTTTTCTTAACAAATGGAGATTCACTTCATTAATAGGAAGAAAACGAATATGTTTGCACTTTTTACATAGACATATAATCTTTGGGTCATTCATATATACAGGTTGAGAACATGCGTAGTGAATAAAAGCTTCAACTCCCTCAACAAACTCAGGACTAATGAAACCATCATGTGTTAATCGTCTATATATCTAAGATCTATCAACATTACTCATTTCTGCAAAACTGTTATTTAAAAAAGTGATTTCATAGTTAATATCCTTCATTTCTCCTAAGCTTACAGAACATTTAATCTTTACTTTACAGAATATCTCCTAAGTTTTAATAGGTCTCTAATCGTTTCTTCTCCAAATTGAAACCAACCTATCCCACCATATGAGTTCACAATTAGAAAACTCAATCACAACCAATTCCACCGCAGTGATTGGACAATCACCACATTCTAACTCATAATAACCTTACAAATGAACTGTAATTCATATATCTAGTCATCAATTATTCTAACAATATTCCAAATATGAACAGAAGTTGGATGACTTAATTGATAGACAACATATGTAAGTATATATCAGTCAAATAAAACAATATATTAAACAATGTCCTGTAAGAAGTGAAATTAATAAGTAAAAGCAAGTACATACATGTATTAAATCTAACATTACATCGAGCAATCACATTGAAGTTCAAGTATTCATGTTTGAATTAATCACCTACAAGTTGATTTTCAAAGTTTGATTTTAAACCTAACAGCACAATGGTACGTGACATTGTTTACACATGTGAATCGAGAAAGCAAGTTCTTACTATAATTCTTAGACTCGTGAAAATTTTCACAGATAAGCTTCATGAAAGCTGCATCACAGGTTCCAACCTATATACTATTTTTGGAGTTTATTATAATATTAAGCTCTTAACTTACTAGCCGTTTAAGAAATAAAGGGTTAATCTATTTTCCAGTCTCGTGATTCTGCAATGTGGGTTTGTATTCACAAATTAAAATTTTATATTCAAATCCTTAAGATCCTTGTAGAGGAAGAGCATTGTTTTAATCTTTAAAAATTTTTATTTTCATTTTTAAAGAAAGATTCATTCTTTTAAATTAAACTTTAGTTAAAAAATAATGATAAAGTACATGCAATATAAATATTACACTTGTATCAATAAAATGCTTTTTATTGTTTTATATGCTGAATAAAATTCATTAAGAACATAAAGTCGTAATGTATATAAATATAATTGTGTAATAGAATTAAAAGTAGAATACTGATGGAAGAACTTAGCGTGATACCATTTCGGAAAAGGTAAGGAATAGGTGCAAATTGTATACAGCAAACGCAGATGGGACGACCTGGGAGCAGGAGCACGAGGGCACTAGCGCCCTTTTTGCGTCACGTGAAAAAACACACGTTTCAGTATACCAAACAACATAACAAAAGAAAGAGTTGCACATGTGCGTTACCACCGACAGAGGGACCCCACTTTTAATGACTGTAGCACGTGCTCTCTTCCGTGCAGTCCCGGTTAGCGTAAGCGGATGTTGCCGGCTTATTCCTCTGCCTTAAAAAATCGTCCCATATCTTATATTTCCACTTTGGACTTTCGAGTCATGCAAGCTGTTTGTACTTAAAGTATTTGGAATTTTGGATAGTTTTTCTAAATGGATATATTTTTTAAATATTTTTTTTTCATTTTGTTGAATGAGATTACGATTTACTAGTGCATTATTTGGCTTTAATATCAGCATTTGGCATTATGTTTTAAAATCGAATGGTAGGTATATACGATAGTTAACCTTTTTTGTTTTTTAAGTAGGCTGAAGTGGAGTTACCGACAAATTTGCTCATGCAGGTAACATATAAACATGAATTAAGGCTAATATTTGACTAGGTCTTTATAATTCGTCAAATGCCCAAATTTAAATATTAATAGAAAGAAAAAAATAATATGTAATCTTATTTAATGATTTTAAAAAACATAAAATAGAAAAATCTTAATTAATAATAAAAAATATGAAACATAAGTACATAACCCCAAAAAAAATGAATAGATAAAATTTGACATTAGAAACATGCTCAATCAACTAAAACTTGGTTGTCAGAAAAAAATAATAATATATAATATACCTCAAAATTCTATCCCAATATAAAATTATGATTGTTTAAATTTGATATAATGATTCGAGACTTATAAACTTCAATGTGTTTCTGACTCAAATCGCTCCGATTTGCTCCACGATTTAATGCTTATCAATGTGGTATTTTCATTTAATAAAAAAGTCAAAATATTTATTTGAAGATTTATTTTATAAAGATGTTTTTGTTTCATAATATGAATATAAAGCATATATTTCCAAATTTCGGATTTTACAAACTACAGATTTATTTATGGTATTTTTGTAAGTTAAAGTGGAAAGATCGTTTTCTTAGTTAAATTATATACTATTTTCATTTAAAAATAAAACACTTTTATTTTATAAAGCAAATATTGATATTTACTTCTCTAAATTTAATGATTGAATTCCTTTTAAAATGATTCATTCTATTAAAAATGTCAAACTATTAATGTTCATAATAATTTATAGATTGTTAAAATAAAAAGTAATTGCCATAAATTATGGTGTTTTATTGGAGTCAAAAGTAAAACGTGGGGGATGTTTCACTTTCTTTTCTTTTTTAATCGTTTCACCGTGATATTATTAACCGTCAAACATCTTATAAAAGACACCTGATCGCTCTGCCTCTGCTTGTAAGTAAACTGATTAATATATCCCAGTCTCCCTCTAGCTTTTGCTGCTGTTGGAAGCTTTTTTGTTTTTTCTTTTCTTGCTCTCTCTCTCTCTACACTCACAAGTTTGGTAGAGGGGGTTGAGAGGTCGACCTTACTTTTTTGAGCTGATTTTGTCTGAATTCTCTGTCTTTTCTTTTTGTTTATTATCCCGTGTGCAAATTTTGAGAGTTGAAATGGAGAGAGATTTTTTGGGATTGAGCTCAAAGCAGCCACTCGTTCCTGCGGAGGATGAGGTTCACGTTGACGGGTTCAAAGAGACAGGTATTTGCTAGCATCCCTCCAAAAATTTTCCCTTTCTATGGATTCTAACATTCTGCAATTTGAGCTTGTTTTGGTTATATAATTATGTAGTTAGTTCTTGCTTTTGGGAGATGGGTTAGTCTGAAATTCTCTGCCTTTGCCTTGTGAATTTTAGACTGCATGGTTGCTGAAACTTGGATATACGACTTAAAAAAGAGAAAAGAGACAACGAAATAACCAAAAGATTCTATACCATTAAGCAGCTAATTTGGTTTTTATTGTGGTGAGATGGTATATTTATATTTAACCATAATTCTAAACAGAATTGTAGTGCGTCTTGAAAGCTGCTTGTCTTGTTTCTCCTTCTCTGTTAGGTGTACGTCTTTCTCTTTTTGTTTAAATTTACTACGATTTTATGTTTTTAGTTGTGGGTTTGCATGTCTATCTGTTCCCTTTGTGTTTGCATGTTTGTCTGTCTGCTGTGCTTGATTGTTTAGTGAAGACTAATGTTTATTGTAGGATTTGTGTCTATCTTTTCAGCCATGTGCTGCTAAAATTTTTCAGTATCCGAGAAGAATTTTCTGAAATCTATCTTTAACTTATGACTTCGTGTATCCGTTCCTAACAACAGCTACATGCTAAACTTTCGGTTCAAATTTGTTCAGTTATGACATTTTTTTTCTTGTATGGTTTAATCTTGATACGTTACTAGCTCTAGCTGAAACACCTGTAAGCTATATTAGTCTTATTTTTCAACTTCTACGATTTGCTAAAGGTTCAGGGATACGATGGCCCTTTTCCAATAAGATCTCTGCTCTCACTCATTCGAAGTCATTCAAGGTTCCTCAAGAAGACAAGACTAAGAAGATTGCATCTGATCTTTTGCTACCCCCTGACTTCTTGTCCATCTCACCTGCAGATGGTTATGATCCTAACGGAAAACGCCCAATTGCTGAAATCCAGGTTTGTCTTTATTCTGTCATTTCTTTTTGATGTTTGGAGGTGATTCTAGGAATTGCATGGAGGCATAGTGGTATTTCCTTTGCATAAACGGCTTTAGACAGACACTTGATCAACAAAACTGCAGAGGAAAATAATTCCTCGGCCTTAATTCAAGTGAAGTGAAGTGGACCATCATTTCCACATCTGTTCGACCACCCAGTTCTTGATGATATTCACTGAATCATTATTTTTCATTTTGATTTTTACCATATAGAAATCATTCAATCACGACAGGCAAGGTGGGACTCACTTTTCACTGACTGCTTACGCCCTGCAACATGATGTGCTTTCTGTGCATCATCCTCTCGATGGGAAGATGTTTCCAGTCTCCAGTCATGCAGTTTCAGTTGCTGTGGACAACCCTCTCTCACGGAATTATTTTGCAACCACTGAGCAGACAATTTCAGGCACTAACATGAAGCCATTATTACTTGGAGGAATTCCCGTCATGGCTCCAAATTTTCCCACTTTTAGTTCTGCAGTTGGGAAGACAGAATCATGGTATTATAAAACTTTGATATTTTTGATATTTACTTGTTGATTATGTTGTGTTTTGATCTCAGAATGTTATGGAAAACAGTGTCAAAACACCAGTCTCTCCTACTCCACTCACCATCTTTTATGCGGGCACAGTGAATGTCTATGATGATATAACCCCTGAGAAGGTTTCCTGTCTTTCTATTCTTATTAATCTTAACCATTATTTTACTTATTTTTCTACTAGGCAGTGTTGAGCTTTATGGCTTTTGGATTCCAGGCTCGAGCTATCATGTTCTTGGCTGAAAACGGATCATCAAATTCCTCCAACGCAGCACAACCAAAAGTTGAAGTCCAGGCACCTATTTTAAACCAAACGGCTGCTGATGTTAATCCTGTCAACCAGCCAATAAGTACCCCGCCTTGTTCTCATCTCTCAAGTCCTTTATCAGTTTCTTCACATTCAGTTGCTCAGTCAGTGAGCGGTTCTACTAGCACTGAAGAAATCATCGCAACAAAAACTACAGGAGTTTCAAACACTGTTAGCAAATTGGAGACTAAAAATATTTCAAGTGCAATGGGATCTCTTGGTGCAACAGCGACGATCCCATCTGGTATGACCGTTTTGAAAATAATGATGTCCTAAAGCAGAGTCTTAATGATAAAGTGTAGATGTTTCGGCATAGATATGTCTGTCTTTGTTTTGGGGGAAATTGTTTGGGGTATGTGGTTACTGAGTTGCATATTTCTTAGTCATTCAGGATAGATGGTGAAGTTATGAGATTTATAACTGCTGTAGTCGATTGGTGTTTGACTTGTGAATCCTTATGAACAGTTCCTCAGGCTCGAAAAGCATCGTTGGCTAGGTTTTTGGAGAAACGCAAGGAAAGGTAAGTTATTTAAGAATGCAGAGCGCATGAAAATGTCTTTTGGTTAATTGTTAATAGTAGTATAGAAATGAGAACATTTGTGGAGATATGATGTAAGTCTTAGTTAATCTCTACTGTAATATCAAGGCAAAATCCTGTTTCTATTCTTAAATTGAAAATGATCTGAAAACTTGTGTCCTGGACTCGAGGATGTTCTTATATTATGGGAAACTCCAGGTTGTGCTTGGCTGCAGTTTCACAAAAAGTTTATGCGTCTTTAGTTTTCATAATCTACTGCTTGTTTGATTCAGGTTTGAAATTACTTATATATGTGCATGCAGGATAATGAGTGCAGCACCTTATGATCCCAGTAAGAAATCTCCAGCACGCACAGCATCAAACGCAGCAGGATGAATCTTTCCTAAAACACGAGGATGGCAACTACCGTGAGGCATCATTACAAAAGCAACTGTAATCATGTCTTTGTTTGATTTCAAACTGTAGGTGCACACCTCAGCCCCCTTCCTTTCTCCTTCCAATATTATTAAGTCAGTCAGAACCCTTGCTTTTAAGTACCTTTTGTAGCCATGCAACTTCTGTTGAAGTTAGGGAATCAATACCAGATGAAGAGATTATGAACTCTCTCTGTGTGCCGTTTTGGAATCTTGGTTTTACTGTCTTTTGCCTTTTCGAGTAGGAACATCAGTAAATATTGGGAAATTTTTAATGTTGAAAAGCCTTCATAAACCAAAAGAAAAATTTCCCAAAGAATTGATAAAAATTGGAAATTTGTAATAATCAATTGTTTTTGTCATGTCTTTAGTTCCTTGATTTTTTGTAGTGAATAGAGGTTGAGTTCCTTCCAATTATGTTATCTGATCAAGTTTGGAATCCCCCTTGGTCCCTTGTGTTTTCATGTGGAGCGGAATTTCAGAAGAAGTATGATTGCGATGGGAACATGTGTTCACATGCTTAATTCAAATGCTTTCAAGTCCAACGTCAATTTCCGCTTACCCTTTTCGATGTGGACTCCGGATGCAAGAATAAAATTCGATTTAGAAAGAAGAAATAATAAATATCTTTTCCTTTTCATGAGAGAGAGAAAATTAAGGATATGGATGTTTTAGTTTTACAGGGCCCCTTTTCTTGCAAAAAATAGAATATAAATATATAATTGAAGATAATCTTGAATATAGTTTGGTTGGCTCTCATTTAGGATAAGCTGCGTCGGTATAAGATTCCAAGAATCACACGTTTCTCGCGCATAATTCATAAAAATAGTAGTTTTTGCCTGTCCTTTCCTTTTTGGGGTTTTTTCTGTGAGTTTGTTCAAGCAAAACGTTCTACGTTAGAAAACGTTCATGTCTATTATTCTATATTAAATTATTCGTATTTTTAAGAAAAAATTAAATTTAGAAGATTTATCTATATTTCCTCTAGTATCTTTAGTAGTATT
>JAOQMS010000178.1:7422816-7446102 GCA_027563885.1 Erythroxylum longipes
CTTCCATATTTTCTCATTTTTATACATTCATTTCCACACATTTTATTTAACCCCCTTTAGCTTGCACTTATAGGTAAGTTGTATATTTATTCTGCTTCTGCATTGATTGAGTTGGTTGGTTGGTTTACAAACCTCAAAATCCTTCAAATGGACAAGAAAAGGCTAGCTTTTAAGGATTGTATCGTATGGTTAGCAGCAGGTCACCATCATCAGACACGTTTTCAATTAGTGCCACACATCAATTTCCACCTCCCAATCACATTTGTCAAAACCAGGACCAACCAGAAAGCGCTTTGGTTTCTCAGTTCTCACTATGTCCCATGTCTGCCTTTCATTTTCAAACTTGTTATAGATACTAAATGTGACTACACTTATTCAATATGTTAATCACTCCCAGTTGGCTGTCTCCAATAAGACCATGAAAGACAGGAGAACCAAGTGTAAACTTTATCTAATGGCCACATTCTGATGCCTTGTACTTATAAAATTTTTTAAAAAAATATATAGAGACCATATACAAAAATCTTCCTGAAGAGTTTATCAATACTAAAATCTTGAGAGTAAGCCTGTTAAGGATTAGTCCAACTTTAGATGATTCAAAGACTATCTTACCACTTAACTAAATTTTGACACATGAAAAGTTTGAGATTTGTATATCTAAGTTCCAACCCAATTATAAGTTGTTTTTGTTGCATTGCAAAAACTAATAATTTTTTACACTTTGGGATGTAGGTTGTCACTTTGCCTAGAGTTGAAATGTCGCTTTGGAGCGGGAGAGTGAAATGGAACCATTGGAGAGAGGTTATTAAGTAGATTGGACCTAAAATGGTTAATCTATTTAGTAAGGAAATGAAATGAACTCATTTCCTTCTGAATTATAGTTTGATTTTCTTATCAACTAATTCTTGATACCTTTTTTTTTTGGAGTACGAGAGAAACTCCTTCTGGGGTCTCAGCGGGCAACGCCTCTCATGCAATGGGAGGCCCAGTGAGCAACACCTCCAACAGGAGGGCCTAACCAGCAATGCCCAACGAACAACACCCCTGGTGGACAAAACCCCCGGCTACCCCAGGCTCTTATAAGGACTGTAGCAATGCGGCATGGAATCGAACCTGAGATCTAGCGCACGCTAAGCCCTGCTCTCAACCATCCGGAGAGAAATGCAAAGCCTAATAATACCCATTATGAAAGTGCAAAACAACTGCGTGGATGTGAATTTTGGAAGAAGCTTATCCCAGAATCTCTTAACTGAGTGTATTGCTTAATTATTTTTATGTTTCAATAATGGTGGAAGTTTATAAACTTAAATCCCTCTCTAAGTTAGTTTATTCCCATCTTTCCCCTTTCTTATTCTTCTTCTTAGACCTCTACAAATTTAAGGCGTACTACTTATTTCTTAGTTCTTGTCCTCTATTTTCACCAATACATTAGAGTGGAGATACATTTTCTAAATCTGTTTTTGTTTTCCCTTTTTAAGGAGTTTTTAATCTTCTTGTATGAAGTTTATTGTATTCTTTTTAAGAGTTAAAACATTTTTATAAATTCTATATACTGATATTTCTACTAAAACTCTTGTAATCTCTCTGAAGGCATAAAATTAATATAATTGTAGGTCAAATTGAAATAATAGACTGAAAAAGGGAACATATTTTTTGAATATATAATATTTTAATAAACAACAAAGAAGCAATTATATTATTCAACAACAATAACACCCAATAGAAATCTCACTGAGACGCAGGATCTAGGGAGTTCCAATAGTACTGTTTGTCACAAGAAAACTGACTAGAAAGAAAAAAATTTCCTACTTGTATAAGTAGTTCTTCCACAATCTCAATGGGTACTTAATTAAATGATTCATTAGCTAATGTGACATGTTCTTTGGTTTAAGTTCACCAATTCATAACTTCTAAAAAATTGATAAAGGTATTAAATTTATACTAGCACCTAAATCATATAAACATTTAAGAACTTTAAAATTATCAAATTTTCAAGGAATGGCGAAACTCTACTTTAGAGGTAACTTATTGTCTATAATGACATTGTACTCCTCCAACAAAGACACCGTAGAATACTCATCTAACTTTTCTTTTTGTTGAATATTATCCTCTCCAAAAAATTCACATATGATGGTATTTGAGCTAATACTTCAACGAATGGCAAGTTGATATTTAATTCTTAAGGGCATTCAAAATTTTGTTAAATTTATCTTTGTTTGTCTTTATCTTAAGCCTTTAAGGGGTGGAATAAAGCTTCATATAAGTGGGTCTCTATCTATGACTAACTCCTGTTAAGGATGGAATTAGTTTCAATTTTATTCTATTCCCCTTACTCATGTTTTCTAGATCAACATTAGCACTAGATGTTGGTGAGAGCAACATCAATATGATTTTGTTTCCCCTATTCTTGAGCCACTTTGCAGCTTCTTCTAACTCCATAACTTACTCTTCTTTAGCAATATTGGAGTCAAATATTTTTCCACTTCTTAGGGTAACACTAATAGTAAAACAAGCCAAGATTAAAAACAATAGTAAAACTAGCTCCCATAATGAATCTATTGTGGCCAATCACAAATCTAACATTAAAATCAACCAATGAAATAATCAAAACACGTATAATTAATTAAATAAATCTTTACAAGCTACATTTCTAACTCTAAGTAAAGTTATTGGCCCTTAAATATTTTGAAAACTAAACACAACAACATCAATCTTAACGTAAAAAATAAGTGTAAAAGAAAGAAAAATAGAATATATCACTAGCTTCTTCAATCCTTGCTCCCAAATCTTATTCTAATTTAAAGAAAGAAGTGAAAATTTTTAATTGAAGATGGCTACCACTTGCTATAACTCCCTTAAAAGTCTTTTAATACAATTATTTATATATAAGGTTACATTGGTATATTCTTAGATTGTTTAAACTTGAAGAATCACAATCTTTTTCTTTCCCTCATTTGACCATTAGTGCTTGACACCTTTTTATAATCGATGCATGTCTTGTTCTACTTATCTCTTATATAACTCAAAAGACATTCAACAATGGTCTTGGACCACCTTTGATGTTGTTTTTGTACTGTATCTCATTTTCTAGGCCCTGGAAAAAGATAGGCACACCTGTTTTGCTTCATTCCTCAAAACTTTTTCACTTTTCAACATCATTAAATTAGAATTTGCTCTTGAAGTGTTCTACAATTTTTTTTTATTAGGATAGCTTTTATGAATCTAAAATCAATTCAGATGAAAAAATATGGAGAAAGTTGCACTAAATCTTGTGTTTATTTTGCAAAATTTTCACCTATAATATAATGAAATAAATATAGAAAACATAATAAAAATGCATACAGAACATGTCATCTAAATGCCAAAGACCAAGTAAATTAATCCCTAACAATATGTAAAATATTGACCTATCAAATACCATAAATTAGAAGTTGATGATAAGGACATAGACAATTGAGATGGGAATTCAGATTATGAAAGGAAGAAAACTATAAATCAATTGACATAGATTCCAGAGTTTAATTCAAGTAAGGGATGATATTTGATTTAGTGACTATGTTTAGAAAGGCATAGAAGAACCATTACATACAAAATGGTTCTAACTTTGTTTAATAAAAAGACAAGTTGAAGGTTTTTAGTAATGTTTTAAAAACTAGATTGGAAGTTAAACTGTTAAGACAAGAAGTTTAAGGTTTAAAAGGATGAACTGGTATTAGACCATCATAAAATTGGCTAAAGATTAAATAAAATTAAAGAATTTGAAATATAATTGAAAGAGATTATCCTTACCCATTGAATAATTTTAAGTTTAATTTAAAAAAGATTGTTAAATGAAAATTAATTGATTTATTTTAGTTTAAAAGAACTTATTAATTAATAAAAATTGACCAATTAATTAATAAATTGATCGATTTTTAACAACAAGAGATATTAAAGTAAATCAAATTAGAAAGTTGAAAAGTGAATTAAAAAGTTAGACTGTTCAAGCTTTTTACGATTGAACCAACTGAACTATTTAAGTTTTTTAATCATTATTTTTGAGCAAGTGTGTGAAGGTATATAGGTGGAGAATTCATGCTAATCCTACTCAAAATAGATAAGGTTTTCAAATTAAACATTCGAAGATAAGCAAAACTATAGTAGGGTATTTAATAGGAAGAACCTTGAATACAAATATATTATAAAGAAGTAAGTAAAACATTTTAGAGATACACATCTCTAATTTAAAAGTATTTTTAAGGGATCATCAAGAGCATTTTATATATTGAAGCATATAGAGACAAGAGATATGCTTCATATTTAGTGCTTAGAGATGGAGTACAATATGAAAATTTAGATTTCTTAGCTATTATAAAACACAACAAAGGTATTTCACTATATATTAAAGCTTCTAAAGAATTTTTTAATTATTACCATATTTGTTTAAGAGTAAATGAAGTCTAGTTTGCCAGTGCTTATAACCCTATAATTTGCATCAGTGAGTATTATTTAGAGATATAATATGGTGGACAATTATTGACAACAATGTGTAGATACCCAAATGAAAATGCGTACTCACTATTACTCACTATTATAGGCATTAGTGAGGGCAAAAAATAAGGAGATATGAAAGTAGTTTCTTGATAGCCTACTATATGATTTTAATAAGAGGAACTCATAGGTTTTCATAAGTGACATACTAAAGGTAACATTGACATCCTTGTTTATATTTTAAATAATTAATTTTAGCAGTTTAATAAACTTATTTTATCTTGTAAATTCTGAACAAGCTCTTGAATAAATTTTCAAGAATGAGTTTGAAAAATATGATCATCAATGTTGTTTTAGGTATTTATAGGCAAACTTACAAAGGTAATACAAGGTGTCTAATGACATTTAAGATCATATGTGGAATGTTGTTTTTGATTATACAACGTAAGAGTTGAAGGAAATATGGACAAGATAAAGAGTATACACAAGGAAGCTTATGAATGGATGGATAAAGTTTCTAATAAAAGGTGTTCTCGGCATGCCTTCGATAGAAGATGCAAAAATGATTTTTTGTTAAACAATAAAGCAGAATGTTGCAATGTATATATGAGCAATTCCAGGGATAAACCTATTCAAACTTATTTGGAAGTCATTCAAAGGGAAATGATTAGGAGATTCCACAAAAAAGGAAGGAATGGATGCTTATAAAAACGACATATGTCCAAACATTTTGAAGAAGCTAGAGATAGAAGAGACGCAACCAATTACTTCGCTTATATTTTAGGTGATGATAAGTTTGAGATTAAGTGCTACTATATGGATGATTTTAGCATATAAGAGTGCACTTGTAGTAAATAGGAAATGATTGATGTCCTATGTAGTCATTCAATTTTACTATTTATTTTAGAGAGGAGATCTAGAATACTATGTTTATGACTACTACTCCAAGCACGCATATTTGAAACGCTATTAAAAATCTACTAATCTAGTTCTAAGTGAAACATATAGAAAAATATAAGCATTTTATAAATATGCTAATAGATAAGAAGAGAATATGAAGGTCGAAAAAGAAGTGAATCAAAGAACCTAGTGAGGAGAAGAAAAGCAGTATGTTAATCATAAGTAGGGGCAATATCACTTGCAGTAAGTAAAAAAAGAATTTAGACACAGTTCAAGAACATGCATCATGAGCAGATCACAAGAGTTTAAAGTCATCTCAAAATCAACCTTCACAGATAAGCCTAGCAAAACTCGCATAGCTGGACCTAAGTTGATTGGGCTTCAGGCTAAGTTCAAGCTTTTTGTCTCAAAATTTTAGGCTTTGAACTAGTTCAAACTTGAGCTATTGAGCTCAGTCTGAAGCCTAAAATTATAAGTGAAATGAAATCATTTTGAGTAAAATCATATATTTAATCTTTGAGCCGCCCAAACTTGATTGGGCTCAAGCTTAAACTTGGGTGAGTCTAAGCCTGACCCGACCTATTGCTACTCTTCATAAATGATAATCTTTCTTATATATAACGTTGTAAACTTTCATGGATGTTTATAAAACCTATAACATATTATTCATTCATGTAGGGACATTTTTCATCTTAAAAAACTGTACTTAATATAATGGGAGATAAAGGAAAGCAACCTAGTAACATAAGCAGGAGTCAAATAAATAAGACTAGGATTTGGTTTGGGGAAGCGGTGGCGGTTGACAATCTGCTGAAATCAACCTGCTGAAATGATAAGTACTTATTCTCAATAAGTACTTATATGTTTGAGATTGCTGTTTTGGTCACTGCTAAAACGTGAAAATAGGTGTTTGCCAAGTGCAGTTGCGGTTGCTGAAAAGAGATAAAATGACTAAAAAGCTCATTGATTTAATAAACTATTACTTGTTGTATAAATAATTAAAAAATATTATTAGTCATATAAATTTAAAATTATAAATAATAAAATAATAAAATATAAATAAAATAAATTTAGTAAATAAAATATTTCATAAAAATATATTATTAGTCATATTAATTAAGAGTATATTGGAAAATAATACTTGTAATGAAGGTTATTAATGGGAAGTAAAATTTCTACCGCAAAAGCAGTTTCCTACCGCAACCCTTTTTCTGCTTATTGATTTCTGTGGTGGCACCGCACTTTTCTCCAATCTCCGGTTGTTCACCGCAGATCCAAATATGTGACTGCGTTTGAAAACTGCGGTGAATAAGTACTTATCCTCACTATACCGCAGATCCAAACGCAGCCTAGTTCTTAAGATAAAACATTGGGATATCTATAAGAATTATACATAACAGAGAGGAGCACTAGCTAAGAAAACTAGAAACAAAGTCGATTCAAGAACATTTGGACCTAGTGGCAAACCACTTAATTGGTTGTCCTGATTTTTGTATTGTGTTTTATGTTTATTTGTTGATCATATATGGACAATAATTATAAATATGAGAACATTATTTTTGAAATAGGAAGTGATTGATGTCCTATATAGTTATTCAGTTTCAACATTTATTTTAGAGAGGAGATCTAAAAGAATATGTTTATGATTATTAGTTTAAGGACGCATACTTGAAATGCTAATGAAAATTTATTAATCTAGTTCTCGGTGAACAATTTTGACCAATACTTGGAGAACAAAATGGGCATTTGATAAATTTGATAATATATAAGAAGAGAATATAAAGGCCAAAAAATAATAGAATTAGAGAACCTAGTGAGGAGAAAAAAAAAGGCATTATGTTAATTATAACTGGGGGTAATATAACTTGCAGTAAATAAAAAACAATTAGACACAATTCAAGAACATGCACCATGACTAGATCATGAGAGTTAAGGTTATCTCATAATCAACCTTTATAAATGATAAGCTTTCTTATATATAACACTATAAACTTTTATGGATGTTTATGGTAACATATAATTCATTTTCATATAGGGCATTTTTCATCTTAAGAAATTGTAGTCAATATTATGAGAGACAAAGGAAACCAACCTATTATCGTAACCAGAAGTCAACGAAATAAGACTAGTTCTTATGACAAAGCATTAGGATATCTGCAAGAATTAGATATAACAAAGAGGAGTAGTTAAGAAAACTAGAAGCACAGCCGAGTCAAGAACATTTGGACCTTGTGGCAAATCATCCAATTGGATGTACTAATTTTTACATTAGTTTTATGTTTTGTGTTGACCCCATATAGACAGTAATTGTAAATATGAGAACCTTATTTTTTTTCCCTAAATTGTTATATATAGTCTAAATTGTTATAAATTATCCCTTTTTTTCTTTAAGTTTATGTTAATATCTCACCTATATTCAACTTCTCATTTTTTATGTAAGAGTTACATAAAATGTAATTGAGTATACTTTATTTGGACAATATACATATGGTTCCTTTTTTACATTTTATTTTATGTAATTGAGAACTTTGTTTTTTGTTCATCGATCATTGTTAATAAGACCTTTATGAACCCTTTTAAAACGATTTACCATTATTAGAAATTATATTGATATTGGATTAATAAGCAAGTTAATCATTCACAAACGTACCGTATATACTTTAAACTCATTCATGAAAGAGATTAAAACATGTGTATCGACCAATCTTATCAAAAATTAACTTACACATAATTTAAAATTTTAAGATAATGGTTAACTACAAACTATATTGATCGACCAGTGTACCTTAAATTCTATTTGCAAAGCTTTTTAATTTTTTATTCATAAAATTTTAACTCAAATACTTCTCAAAAAATTTTGTAAATAGTACTTTAAAGATCAAGAGTGTAGCAAGTAAGAGGTTCAACTAAAGTTGTAGTTAAATGATAGACCTATTATGCCTTAATCTTCTTTGACCTTAGTTTTTTTTTCTTTGATGAGAATGGATTTAAAGTTTCTAAAAATTTGATATACTTTGCTTATCTATAGTCTTTATAAAGACTACAATCATTATAGAAATAAAGCCCATAAACGTTATCAAAATTAAAATATCTTCAATCAATTTACCTGCTAATATCCGATCCCTTTTGGTTTACCATATGGTAGAGGAAAATAGCAAAAGAAGAAGTTAGTTAGAGTTATAAAGAAATAAGCTCATCAAGGACCTATATTAATAAAAATATAGAAACAGTTTTGTACGCTTGTTGTTGTATTTGTGAAGGATACGTGACAATTATTATTCTTACATTTAACCATCAAAGATTATTTCATTGACCATCAAATTATTATTAATATACATATAAATAATGAGTTGTAAAATTAAAAATTAAATCTTTCCAAAATCAAGAGCTTACATGACCCTATTGGACACTTTAAAGTAAGTCAACCAATGTCATATTGCAACACGTCAAGATATACTTAACTTCTTAATCATAACTTACATAAAAATTAAAAAATAAAAGATGGATCAAAATGAAAAAGTTTCAAAGACAAAAAGCCTAAGACAAAACATAAGTGTTCTTCCTAGAACCAATTAACCTATAATTACCACACAAAATTATAATTATTTTTCTAATAAAATAACAAAAGGAACATAACTTATGATAACTATAATAAAAAATAAAGAAAATAATGAACTTAAAGGGGAAGATAAAGGACATCAAGTTTGATTTGATAACATGAATGCATATATAAACTCTTAAAGCATGTCGAATGCACCAGCAAATAAATACTTTACACAACTAAATTTATAGCAATAGTGAGTAGGGATTGTATCCACAGGGAGTGGTCGAGTAGCTTTTATAATAAAAGAATTGATGTTTAGGATATAAAAGTGGTTTTGGTTGGATGTAATTAAGAAAATAAAGAAAAATTAAACTAATAAAAGTAAATCAAATTAAGCAGCAATAAAAGTAGAAAATTGATGAATGGTTTTGGAATCCAGTTATTGGTTCAATCTCAGCTTACACACAAATAAACATGTTTTATTGTCTGGTTGTTTTCACATCTCTCTTAGAAACTATTAATAGAGTAACAATAAGCTATGTTAACCCTGATTTTCCCTTAGGTCGTGTTTAATCAAAATAAGTTCTTTAACTAAATCTAGATATCAAATAACATAGAATAAGCTCTTTAGATTTAATAGGATAGTCGCATTATGAATAAGGAAAACAGATTAATCTAGGCAGCAACTATCAAGATCAGGTCATTTAACTTATGTTACATTATCCCTAATGATTCAACACTATTAGTTGCTATAAATAAATCCAAAACACAATTATTACGTATTGTATTTGAGATTCTAGCAATGAGTTTATATAAAAACAATATAATAGAAGCATTTAGATCATCATTACACAAATAACCAAAATCAATAAGAAAAGAATAGCAAAAACAATCCTTATAGAGAGAGAAAGAGATTTAACAATACAGAATAAAGCGAAGCTCAAATGCAATCCTCAGCTTTGATTTCACCTTCGAACAGGAAGAAGGATGATTAAACTTTTATAGAATCTAATTAAGCAAGTGCTCTACATCCTTCATGTTCCAAAAATGATTAACCCTGCCTTTGGTGGCTCAAATGTTGATTTATACCAAAAATTAGGTTACTGGGAAGATGCACGTTTGGATGCCTGGTTATGCATCCAACTGTGCAAATCAATAAAAATGTAGTATTACATTGCTATGCAAACCAAAAAAATTTCAATCACTAAGATGCACGGCTGTGCATTTTGTGGGTCATGTTGAAATTTTCATTTTCTTGCATTTCTTGTCCCATCTTCACCCAAATCCATCTTCTTCTTATTCCAAAAAGAAAAATGAGTTTGAACATCAAGAGGATGACTCAAATAATGTACTTTAAACTCATTTTAGCTCTTGAATTTTCGAATTGTACCTAAAACCAAACATTAACCAAAACGAGTTTCTTAAACATTTCATAACATTAATCACTAAGTGTTATGGAGTAAATGTATAATCAATTAAGCACATATTAAGTTCCCCCACACTTAGTTTTTGACCGTCCTTAAGTAAAACAACAAAATCAAAGTCATAAACCAAAACATTTCCATATTTTCCATATTTCCCAAGCCATACAAAAAGAGGAATAAATTTCAAAACCATACCAATAACTCAACATTTAGTGCCTCTACTCATGAGTAATTAACAATCATTCTCTTAGAAAACCAAGCAACCTAGGGGTAGACTTTGACAAAATATGTTTAAATAATATAGATCTAAAGTTACACTCAAATACCATTCATGATCAAGACATTCCACGACTTTGCATCTCATTTTAGTGCTCCATCACTATAATTCATATGCATATCCTGAATCAAAGGGCTTTTTAGGTTTTAATGGGGGTAAAGGTTAAGGTGATATGTATTTAGGTAATGTATCACAAAAACCATCAAAGCTAGTGAAGCAAGAAAAATACTTAATATAACATCAAGTACAAAAACTAACATTCACTCAAAACTTAGTACCATTAGCTATGATGAATGCAAAAATTTTGTTTCACAGCTCAGAGTCAAGCTCTCACACTACAACCCTCATGAAGCAAAAGGGATTAGAAGGAAATATTCATACAATCAGTGACAAACAGTACATTATAACCATAAGTGGTGATCCTTCAAAACAACATCTACATCATGTGCATCATACTCAAATTACCCATTCTATACAACTTTAAGAGGATAAACTAATCATGAATAACTTTAAAAATGATTGCATTTCCTCGGTGATTCTTTTATGTAAATAAATTTTCTTTTTTTTTGCTTTTTGCTCCATTAGTTAAATGTCAAGTGACTTTTTTTAATTTTATATATTAGTGCGATCCACTCTTACATTTTTATTTTAAAATGTAATCTTGTTTATATAATCTTGTTTTAGTTTCTGCCACCCTTCCTTCTCAGCATCCAACGGATGCAAACACCACTGGAGGAAGCAGCAGCAATAGAAGGAGAAGGGAAGCTTCCTTCCCAGTAGGCGGCAGTCTTGTGGAGAGCTAATCCTCATATGGACCCTCATTTTCCCTCTGCTCTTGTCCAATCACCTTCGCAGACTTTCTTTGACTACCTTCAAACATTTTTTCTAGGTTCTTCCTGTTGGAACAGCTTTGTGCTCGTATATAATTTAGAGCAATTGTCAATTATTAAGCCCTTTTAAAGTGATCAACTATGAAATAAAGTTAGTGGCTTAGTGGCATCCAATTAAAAGTGTGGGTACTTATGTGCAGAGACAGTATCTTAATTACGAGTCAATAATGAGCTGAATTGTAATTAAGAGAAACTTATCTGTGCTATAAATAGGTCGTGGTCCCCAAGGCATAGACTATCTGTCTGTCTGCGTTCCCATCACACTGACAGTTTCTTTAAAAAAACAACGTTCTAATGTCTTGGAAACCCAACTCGTCAATCATCACCGCACATGGAATCTAATTTGCTTCCGCTATTCTATTCCATCTCATATTTCACGTGATAGTATGATTCTATTCTAGGGATTATACAAGTCTTCAAGTGGTATCAGAGACACTATCATGCTGATATTGAGATTTTGTTTTGATTCGGTGTGTTGATTGCGATGGATTTCTGAATCAGGGCCAATAATTAAAAAAAAACAAAAGAAAAACTTTGTCATTACTTTTTGACTTCACCGAGTTTGAAAAAGAATGATAAAGAAGTGCTTTGCTTTTCTTCCTTGCTTTTCTCTTTCACCAACTGTTCGTTTTCTTTTTTTTTTTTGCAAAGCCTTTTCTTTCAATTGCGATTTTTGTGTTCGTTTTTCAAGATTGGAAGATTTTTTGTCATGGGATTGGAGAGCAATCGGATTTCACATGAAAGACTATGACCTGCTTTCTCCGATTAGGACCGAACCGAGAGTAAACTATTGGGCTTGGGGCACGTGTGTAGCCAAGGACATGAGAGCCACCTCCACCTTTAGTGCCATGTCATTGGCCATCCGAGCCATCGGTCGCCGTCCAAGAAACCACTGGTGAAGGAGAAAAGTGGTGGCAGCGGTGACGCAGACACCCTAGTTTCCGTTACACTGTCGCGGTTGCAAGAAGGAGAAAGGGAGGATGCTTGGGCTGGGTTTTGCAGGTTGGGCTTTTGGGCTGAAAGATGCCCACTTGGCAGCCCAAGCCCAGCAACCCATTCTTTAGCCCAAGGCTTTGGACTTGGGCCTTTGGCTCAACTCCCTTTGCTGGTCAAAAGTTTGACCAGGTTAAAGCTGATCAGTCAACCTTTCACCCGGTCAAAGCTGATGAGTTAAATAGTTTGATCGAGTTAGAAAGAGCCCTTTTAGGCCAATGTCTCTTTTAGACTGGATCGAACCAGGTTGAGCCTTACAGGGTCGAGCTGGGCACGTTTCATCATAATTTTTGGATGGTCATTTTGGGATTTCAGCCCAAATAAACGACAACGTTTGACATTTTAAGTGAATTAGTTGATGTGGAATGTTGCCCAAGTTTCCTCTTTCGCGAAAATTGATCTCATTTAAAACATTAAACTGTGGCTTTTGCATTTCATAATTACGGTGATTAGCCTAAAGGAAAATTGTTGCTTGATTGAATTTTAAATGCATATACGGTATCAAACATGTGATGACTTTTAAGTTCTATTTTCTGTGAGCATTAAGTTGGTCCAAAGAAAGACTTGGTGTTCGACAAAATCTTGTTGTTAGTATTTTGTTACTGGGCCAAGAATACCATTTGCAAGCTGATTTTCTGCCCAAAGACTAAATCTGTGTTGCTCCGGTGTCTTGTGATAGGTTTGCTGCTATTGATTAAAGTTTAATTATCTGCTAAATTAAATGCTGTGCATATGTGAGCTTATTAGTTTTGCTTTGTTTGTGCTTAGTGAATTTTTCTGCTATGTCTACTATCTCTGGGAATATGAATTCCATCCTCGTGCTTAATGGCCCAAACTATAAGAGCTAGAAGGAGGACGTGTTGATCGTTCTAGGTTGCACGGATCTCAACTTCGCATTGCGAAATGAGCGTCCCACTGTCTCTGTTGAAAGCTCCCCCAAGGAGAAGAGACTGTTAGAGAAGTGGGAGCATTCGAATCGCATGAGTATGATGATCACGCGATGTGCTATTCTAGAAAGTTTTCAGGACACTATGTCTGAAGACGCTGATGTTGCCTCGTTCCTTGTGGAGTTAGAAAAAATGCTTACTAATAGTGAAAAGGCTGACACCAGTACTCTCTTGAAAAGGTTCATTTCAATGAGATACCGCGGAGCAGGCAATGTCAGAGAGTACATTATGGAGATGTCTCACATTCAGTCAAAGCTGAAAGCAATTAAGTTAGACTTGTTGGAAGATATGTTATTATACTTGGTGTTATTATCTCTACCTCTATAGTTTGGCCAATTTTTGGTCATTTATAACTATTTGAAAGAGAAATGGAGTCTCAACGAGCTCATTTCTCATTGTGTGGAGGAGGAAGAGAGACTGAAGAGAGATAAAATCGAAAGTGCTCATATAGCATCTTCTTCCAAGGGCAAGAAAAGGAAGAATGTGCACGCAGCTGGACTTGCTAAACCGATTGGACCTGCCAATAAAAAGCAACTTAAAGGCAAAAAGGCAAATGATGACAGTTGTGATTTCTATAAGTAGAAAGGACATTGGTAGAGAGACTATACTAAGTGGCACACACATAGTGAAAAGAAAGGTACATTCTCCAGTCTTATCTGTTATGAGGTTAACTTGTCCATAGTGCCTCGACACACTTTGTGGATTGATTCCGATGCAACCACTGACATTAATGTATCTATGCAGGATTGCCTCCATTACCGAACGCCAAGTGATGGTGAAAGACACATTTATGTGGGAGATGGAAATGTAGTATTAGTAGAGGCAATTGGGACATTTAGATTATCATTGAACATTGGCTTTGTATTAGAGTTGAAAGATACTTTTATTGTTCCATCTTTTAGACAAAATCTGATTTCTGTTTTCGCTTTAGACCAGAAGGGTTATTTTTATAACTTTGGAAACAACAAGTTTAATCTCTACTTTGATTCAAAGCTTATTGGTACTGGTTCCCTATCAGACGATGGTAATCTGTACTTACTCAATACAACAGACAAATCTGTCGAGTCCCTATATACAGATACACGAGGCACTAAAAGGAAGTTAACAGAGAATTCTGCAAGTCTCTAGCACAAATGTTTAGGGTATGCTTCTAAACAAAGGATTCAGAGACTTGTATTAGATGGAATTCTCGATTACCTTGATTTCTCAGATTTTGAAGTCCGTGTTAATTGCATTAAGGGAAAATAGACAAACATGAAAAGAGCAGGAGCTAAAAGACACAGTGACGTCTTAGAACTTATCCATACGGATATATGTGGACTATTTCTAACACCTGCTTAGAATGGTCAAAGGCACTTCATTACGTTCATAGATGACTACTCAAGATATGGCTACTTGTATCTTATTCATGAAAAGTCGCAAGCACTGGATGTCTTTAAATCCTTTAAAGCTGAGGTTAAGAACTAATTTGACAAAAGGATTAAAAGAGTCAGGTCTGATCGTGGTGGAGAATACTATGGTCGGAATGATGATTCAGGGGAACAATGTCCAGGACCCTTCATAAAGTACCTAGAGGAATATGGTATTGTTCCTCATTACACCATGCCTGGAAGTCCGAGCATGAATGGTGTTGCTGAGAGACAAAATAGAACACTGAAAGACATGGTTAGGAGTATGATTGCCCATACTACCATGCCTGATTCACTCCGGGGCGAGGCGTTGAAAATAGTGCTTACATTTTAAATAGAATACCAACAAAAGTGATAAACAAAGCCCCATACGAATTGTGGATAGGAAAGAAAACTAGTTTAAGGCACTTCCATATTTAAGGTTGTCCAGCTGAAGCTAGGCCTTATCGGCCAAATGAGAAGAAGTTGGACTCGATAACGATCAGTAGCTATTTTGTTGGGTATTCTGAAAGATCCAAGGGGTATAAGTTTTACGATCCCACTACTAGAGTGATCTTTGAAATGAGAAATACTAGGTTCTTTAAGGATCTTGAGTTTGGGAGGGCAGATAAAATAGATTTTGCCTTCGAAGAGGAATAAGTTTCTCTTCCTGTTGTAATTCTTGACCAGAGTTTGGATTCAATGCCTGACTTTGTTCCAGAACAACAACGCGACCTTCTTGACCAAGAACAGATTAACCTTGAAAGTCAAACTCAAGAATAAGTGTTGCTGAGGTGATCCACTAGAGAAAGAAGGAATTGCATTCCGGATGATTACATTATGTTCCTGTAAGAACATGAGTTGGATAATGTAATCCTGGAAAATGATCTGGTCAATTTCCAGCAAGCAATGAACAGTGCCAACTCAGAGAAGTGAATCGAGGCTATGAATGAGGAAATGAAGTCCATGTCTCACAATGATGTATGGGAACTCGTCCCATTACTTGATGGAATGAAACCAATTGGTTGTAAATGGATCTTTAAAACAAAGAAAGATTCAAAAGGCAATGTAGAAAGATATAAAGCACATCTTATCGCTAAAGGCTTTACGCAAAAGGAAGGCATAGATTATAAAGAAACATTTTCCACAGTTTCCTCAAAGGATTCTTTTAGAATCATCATGACACTTGTACGCACTATGACCTTGAACTTCATCAGATAGATGTAAAGACAACGTTTCTCAATGGTGACATTAATGAAATGATTTACATGGAGTAGCCACAGAATTGCATCGAAAGAGATTCTAAAAAAATGGTCTGCAAACTGAAGAAATCCATCTATGGGCTCAAGTAAGCTTCTCGTCAATGGTATTACAAATTCCACCAAGTAGTCATTTCGTATGACTTTAAGGCAAACATTGTGGATGAATGTATATACCACAAGTTCAATGGGAGCAAGTATATCTTTCTAGTATTGTATGTTGATGACATATTACTTGCCAATAATGATCAAGGGCTGCTATATAACACCAAGAAAATTCTATCAAAGAATTTTCAGATGAAAGATCTTGGCGAAGCTTCTTTTTTGCTAGGAATACAATATACTGGGATCGCTCTCGGGATACTCTTGGATTGTCACAAAAGGGATATATTGAGAAAGTTCTCAAAAGGTATAACAGGTAGAATTGTAAGCCAATTGATATCCTTGTGGCTAAAGGAGACAAGTTCAGTCTTAGCTAGTGTCCCAAGAATGAGATAAAGATAAAAGAGATGCAAAAGGTTCCTTATACATCAGTAGGAGCAAGCCTAATGTATGCCCAAGTTTGTAGACGACCTTATATTGTGTACATTGTTGGGGTACTTAGCAGATATCTGAGCAATCCAGGAGTGGATCACTGGAGAGCAGCCAAGAGGGTGATGCGTTACCTTCAAAGGGCAAAGCATTACATGCTCACATATAGGAAGTCGGAGAAGTTAGAGATCATCGGGTATTTAGACTCCGATTTTGCTGGAGGTCAAGACAGCCGTAGATCCACTACAGGCTACATCTATCTGCTAGTTGGAGGAGCTATCTCCTGGAAGAGTGGAAAGCAGATGCTCGTTACCTCCTCCACTATGGAAGCTAAGTTTGTAGCTTGTTATGAGGCATCCAACCATGGAATACGGCTACGAAATTTTGTCACTGGGCTGCACATGTTAGACAGCGTTGAAAGACCATTGATAATTTACTGTGACAATAATTCAACAGTCCTTTATTCCAATAACAACAGGAGCTCATCAAAGTCAAAGTACATCGACATTAAATTCCTGGTTGTTAAAGAAAGAGTTCTCAGTGGTGAGATATTTATAGAGCATGTTAGTACAAACTCCATGATTGCAGATCCGCTTACTAAAGCATTGCCACTCACTGTCTTTCATGAGCACACTGCTCAAATGGGTGTCATATCACTAGATTATATGTAAGTTCGGTGGGAGTTTGTGTACTTTAGTATTAGCTCTATAGTTATTTTATGGATATTCATACTGCAGTATAAAGTTTAAGATTTCCAATCTGATGTTGATGTTATTTGTATGATCTCGCTAAAGTTGGACCAGTTGGAAATAGTTACATTATGATCATACTTTTTGTATTTCCATGCTGCATATACACACTTTGTTTGCATTATCAATTATTGTAGTGTATTTGACCATTAAGAGGTTTAGTCATAACAATGTGATGACAACCGCTTTTATCCTGCACTAAGGTGATTGGTGAATATGGACTGTGTAAAGATACCATTGGTGTATTGACAATAAGATTGAGCTCATGAGGTTGTGTCTTAATTACATACTGCCCAAGTGGGAGATTGTTGGAATATCTTTGGGCTCGTATGTAATTTAGGGCAACCGTCAATTATTAAGCCCTTTTAAAGTGATCAACCATAAAATAAAGTTAGTGGGCTTAGTGGCATTCAATTAAAAGTGTGGGTACTTGTGTGCAGAGACCGTACCTTAATTGTTAGTCAATAATGAGCTGAATCGTAATTAAGAGAAACTTATCTGTGCTATAAATAGGTCATGGTCCCCAAGGCATAGACTATTTGTTTGTCTGCGTTCCCATCACACTGACAATTTCTTTAAAAAAACAAAGTTGTAATGTCTTGGAAACCCAACTCGTCAATCATCACCACACATGGAATCTGGTTTGTTTCCGCTATTCTATTCCATCTCATATTTCACGTGATAGTATGATTCTGTTTTAGGGATTATACAAGTCTTCACTTCCGTCATAATGACAATGGCTCCATAGGACCAGATGGGCGGTCCTGACTGTTGGATCTAATGAATAATGGAATTATAGGCACTAGGTGATTGTTTATTTCCCTCAGATCAGTGTTGTTCCTTATATATACGACTCTAACTTGCTTCCTTTTTCTTTTTTACGCCTCTTGCTAGATTTCTGAGAAAGACATGAAGCTGTTCATGTCCGTAGTATAGTAGATTATTTTGAATAATAAAGTTTATGACTGTCTATTATATTGATCCTTTTCTCTATTAACTGATTGAAATTAGAAGTTAGAAAGACATGAAGATTTTATCCCTGTTATTGTGTTTTCTGTCATTGCACGTACGCTTTATGGTTGTTGCAATTGTTGACTCTTACCGCGATTTGCTCCAAATGTTTCGTTAAACCTCCAAAATTCTTCTTCAGTTTTCTTAGCATTTCGATTTGTCTAAATTCAGCTGCTATCAACAATCATGTCGTTATCTTTATTAATCACTAGTTGGCAGAGTTTTGTGGACACTTGTTCTTTGGTCTGTATTATGGAATGGCAACTCTGATGCCAACAGATTTAATAATCATAGAGCTAGAATCACTAAAAGGCCTCTGAGTTGTGATAACTCTTAATACTCCTTAAAGCCTTGAAGGATTAATGCGAAGAGTTTTTAACTGAAAATACCAGCTATACGATAGAGAAGATATAATACATATAAATAAGGAAAATGTAGAGGTAGTCTTTTAGATTTTACACAAACAACATTAGTTGATTAAAAACATATACTTGATGGTGAACGATTGCAACAAGTCCAAATAAAGAGCTCGACTGAGATTGTGTGTTTGGAACAAAATGTGTTTTAGTTAACGCATAAATTTCAGCTGAGAGAGTTCCATTGACTGGACAATTTCTTTCCCAGTGATATCGTTTCGTCTTCCAACTGATATTTACTATTGACACTTCTTGTTTCAGGCTGATGCTTGTCATGCTATCAGCTCTTAAAGAAAGGTGGATTGAAGGAGAAAAACATCATTGTTTTCATGTATGATGATTTTGCTTTTAATGAAGAAAATCCAAGACCTGGAATCATCTTTAACAACCCAAGTGGTCAAAATGTCTACAAGGGAGTTCCTAAGATCATTTTTTCATTGCACTTTAATTCTACAACCAGCACCTCAGTATTTATTGTGTGTATATGGCTCGCCAGCTCCGTATCACACATCACATTACTGCTTTTCTTGATACAGGACTATAACGGTGAAGATGTCACTGTTGACAATTTTTTTGCTGTTATCCTAGGAAACCAATCAGCTCTTACTGGTGGTAATGGGAAAGTTGTCGATAGTGGAAAAGACGATCATATATTTATATACTACAGAGATCGCGGAGGTCCTGGAGTGCCGGGTTTGAGAGCATAACTAAATAGACATTGAAAAACGTTAACGCTTGTTTGCAACTCATGGTCTAAGGCCTTTTATTCTGAAAGAGTTGAACTGTGTTTCATTTTTCACATGTATTCACTGCATGCTCACCCGTTCCAAGATCGGTAAAAATGTTATTCTCTTTTTCATTTGTATACGTAAATCATATTTTTCCCCTAGAAGCTTAACGCCAAAACCGTAGCCTTGCTCCTTACTGTGTAGAACAAGGATGTAGTTGGATAGATATGAACTTAAATATTCTTTGACCTACAACTTAAGTTACAAACAAGATATGAACTTAAACATTCTTTGACCTATACAACTTAAGTTACAAACAAGACTAGTTATATTTGTATATACAGCTGTTTTATCTTGAAGTTCGTGAATCTGGAAGCATCTTTGACGGTCTTCTTCCTGAAGGCTTGAATATATATGCAAAAACAACATCAAATAAGGAAGAGAGCAGTTGGGGAACCTATTGTCTTGAAGGGTATCCTAGCCTTCCTCCTAAATATGAAACCTCTTTAGGTGACTTGTACAGTGTTGCCTGGATGGAGGACAGTTAAGCAAAGTTTGTCTTCAAATTTATCCATGTTGTTGCCGCTTCCTTCAGTGATGCATCGTTTATTCAACCAGACCACATCGTCGTTTTCATGGCCGGGGAGGAGAAGGGTGAAGGACTATATATTTTTTCCTTCTCTTTTCAACTTCTTAACAGTAAACAAAAACAAGAATACAATTTATACGCAACATAGAACATTCTAGTTCTAAACTCCATATTCCTAACGTTTTACACTTTCAACTTCCCAACAAATTAAAACATAAATTAAATAACAATAAAAACAAATTTAAATTCTAACATTTTCCCTTCTTAAACTTGTTTCTCCAACAATTGTAACTCCAAGTTGTTTTTGCAGATACTGAAAAACTTCAACTTTGACAGCTTTTGTAAATATGTCCGCAACTTGATCACTTGCCTTCACATATATAAGCTCAACTTCCTTTGCTTTGAAATTCTCCCTTATGAAATGAAACTGAATATCAATATGCTTCGAACGCTCATGATGAACCGGATTTTTGGCCAAAGCAATTGCAGATTTGTTGTCCACATATATCTTTGTCGCGACTTCTTGCTGCAGATTAAGTTCTCGAAGCAATCTCCTCAACCAGATTGCGTGACAAACACAAGAGGCTGCAGCTATATACTCAGCTTCGCAAGTCGATAAAGCAATAATAGACTGCTTCTTTGAAGACCAAGTAAATGAAGTGCTTCCAAAATAGAACACAAAACCAGTAGTACTCTTCCGATCATCACAACTTCCAGCCCAATCACCGTCACTAAAACCAACAAGTTCTAACTCCTTTTCAGATATATATATCAGCCCATGACCAATTGTACCTTTGATATATTTCAGGATTCTCTTGGCTGTCTTCAAGTGAGAAGTCTTTGGAGTCTCCATGTACCTACTTACCAAACTAACACCAAAAAGTATATCAGGCCGAGTGCAAGTCAAGTACTTTAAACATCCCACAAGACTTTTAAAATAAGTTGGATTAACCAACTTTCCTTCTCCTTCCTTCGTTAATTTGATACCGCACTCTACTGGTGTATCCACGGATTGGCAATCCTCCATTGAGAATTTCTTTAAAATCTCTTTAGAATATCGTTCCTGCGAGATAAAAATTCCATTTTTACCTTGTGTACTTCAATCCCCAAGAAGTATCTCATCAAACCCAAGTCAGTCATCTCGAACTCCTTCTCCATGGATTTTTTAAACTCTTGAATCATAGAGTTGTTGTTTAGCGTGAAGACCAAGTCATCCACATATAAACACACCAGCAAAATATCATTACTAGAATTGATTTTGACATATAAAGAATGCTCATACGGACACTTCATGAAACCTTCTCGAGCAAAATATGCATCAATTCTAGAATTCCAAGCCCTTGGCGCTTGCTTGAGCCCATAGAGAGCCTTCTTCAACCTGAAAAATTTTTCTTCTTGGCCTTCAACTATAAACCCCGGTGGTTGTTCGACGTAAACCTTTTCTTCAAGGTTTTCGTTCAAAAATGCCGATTTCACATCCATTTGGTACATCTCCCATTTCCTTTGAGCTGCAAGAGAAATTAACAATCTTACAGTTTCAAGTCGAGCCACAGGTGCAAATAACTCTTCATAATCCACACCATATTTTTGTTTGTATCCCTTCACAACCAGCCTTGCTTTATGTTTCTCCACCTCTCCTTTTGCATTTCTTTTTGTCTTGAACACCCACTTGACACCAATTTCTTGATGCCCTTTAGGAAGCAATGTCAACTCCTATGTGTTGTTCTTTTGAATTGCGTGGATCTCTTCATCCATTGCCTTCCTCCATTTCTTTTCTTTTGAAGCTTCTTCATATGTTAATGGATCAAATCCTGCAAATAAGCACAAGTTATTCATCTCATCTTCATAATCAAACTCAACGGGTTGGCTTGATTCATAAATCTCTGAAATTCTTCTTGTCTTTCTTATGTTTAAGCTACTTGAATCATCTTTATAGAACTGAACTCCATCTCTATGAGGTGATGATTTTTCATCAATGTGATCTGATGTGTATTCTTTCTGCCACTACTCTTCATCAAAAACATTTTGTTTTGATTGGTCATCACTCTTCCAATCCCATGACTGCTGCTCATCAAACTCCACATCTATAGACATCACGATTTTTCGAGTTATGGGATTATACAATTTGTAGCCACTGCAATTTTCGCCATAACCCAAAAATATGCACTTATGACTTTTATCCTCCAACTTCGTACGCTTCTCTTCCTGTACTTTCGCAAAAGCAACACATCCAAAAAATTTTAGATGGTCAACTTTTGGCTTACGAAAGCTCCAAGCTTCCTCCGGTGTAATATCTTTAATGCGTTTTGTTGGAAACCTGTTCAACAAATATACAGCACAAGCCACAGCATCTCCCCAGAACTCTTTCGGAACATTTCTCTCTTTTAACATACATCGAACCATATTGATAATGGTTCTATTTTTTCTCTCCGAGATACCATTTTGCTGTGGTGTCTGTGGCATGGTGAGCTGGTGTATAATCCCATTTTCCTTGCAAAAACGCTCGAACTCCAAAGATGTATACTCTCCTCTGCGATCAGTTCGTAGACATTTTAATTGACATCCGCTTTGTTTTTCAACCATATTTCTGAACTCCTTAAATTTTGAGAACACCTCTTTTTTCTCCTTCAATATGTAGACCCATGTTTTCCCACTGTAGTCATCTGTAAATGTCAAAAGATATTGATTTCCACCGATAGAAGTAGGTTTGATGGGTCCATAAACATCCGAATGTACCAATTCGAGATGCGATGATGCTCTTCTCGTCTTGTACTTCTGAAAAGGCTTTCTTTGCTGCTCGCCTATAACACACACTTCACATAGATTGTCGGGGGCTTCGATCTTTGGCAGTCCCATCACCATGTTTTTCCTCTCGAGTAGCTTCAACACCTCAAAATTTAGATGCCCATAATGAAGATGCCAAAGAACAGAGTTGTTCAACGTTGCTGCCTTCAAGCAGTTCGATTCACCAATCATTAGTTTCAGCGGAAACATCCTGTTCTTAGTCATCTTCACAAGAGTAATCAATTTGTTATTTTTATCTCAAATACTAAGAGCTAAATCATTCATTTTTATGTCATAGCCCTTTTCCAACAATTGTCCAACACTCAACAGATTACTCTTAATCTCAGGAACATAATAAACATCAGAAATACAAAGCTGTCTTCCAT